>CM038227.1:59581490-59771794 GCA_021442155.1 Cymbidium sinense | reverse complement strand
CATCCACATCGAGATGTTCTCTCGAGTTTCCCTCCCAAGAAGAAGGCATGGAGGTTCTGGGAGTTGAAATACTAGTTCTAGTATGCTTTATTGTTCCCATTACTACCCCAGCACGGGCTAGTGCCCGCTCACTGGTTCCATCCAAGGGGAAGGTTATCCTATCTTTAAGGGTTGTCTCCCCCATCTTTGAGATAGGGTCTAGTTCCTATCCTGCTCCTCCCACCAGGACCCAAGGCCTCAATCAATTTCACAAGATCAAACGGCATCATGAGCGCATAGCCAATGAGTTGGAGGCAGTCCCTCAGTTTGCAGCAGAGGAGTCAGCCAAGGTAGTTTTCCCCCCTGATTACATAGAATAAGTTCCATCCTCTCTCTGGATCTGATGGAGAGGAAGATGTTAGGAGGATTACAGTGTCACCTCCACCAGCAGTGCACTATGAGGCTCCACTAGAGGCGGAGGAGGTGTGCGGACTCAGGACGTTTCAGATGGGGCTTATAGGCGGTGAGTTTGGGGCCCAATTTGATTCTGAGGTCATTCATCCTTTGCGTGGGTGAGCACCTTCCATAATAGAGGGCCAGAGAGGCCCATGTATCATATTACTAGCGAGGAGAGTATGCGCACATCACCCCTCACCTCATGGGTTATCTCACCCACGTTACTATGATTATCATTATTCTTTTGACGAGTACTACCCACCATGGGAGGACAGCTCCTACATCGAGAGAGTCGGTGCTGCCTCCACCACATACTCTACTCCACATCCATCATCTCCAACACAAGTTCCATCTTCCACAGTTCCATCAAAGGCCATGAAGGTAGCATCGGGAAAAAAAGCTCCACTGGTGATCCAGCTACGGCCAAGAGATCCCATTTCATCCACACCACCGACTGAGGCAAGGTCGAGCTCTCCTGCTCGACCTCCTACTCCAGTTATGGTAAAGAGGGAATGGCGACCTCGAAGCATCGTAGTCATGCAATCACCTCCACCACCACAGCAGATCATGGAGATAGCAGCAACAGAGAGACAAGGAGACAACCATTGTCCCTATTACTATAGATCCTCCCAGGAGTACCACTGCACCCAAATCTAGTGAAAGTCAGGAGCATGTATCCTCTAGTGAGCGTAGTCCTCATAAGACTAGCTCTCCAGCATCAGGGGAGGTTAGATGTATTTCTGTTCATGATAATGATCCCGCCATCGGTCAGCCATGATCATTTGTACCTGCCCAGCTAGACCACTACCTAAATGATATTATAGCATCCTATGGTATGCTTGGTCTGACCTAGAAGAAGAAAAGGTTAGCTTTGATCCCAATGAAGATGATACTTTAGAGGACTCAGCAGAGGTGGATATGGTTAATACTAGGGGTTCTCTTATTTGAGATCAGCAGAGTTTGGAAGGTGCTACGGTGAGAAAATACATCCAACACCTCCCCAACTCAAATAGAAGGATGAGCAGATTGATAAAATGGGAAAGAGGCTTGAAGATTTTATAGCAATAATTTTGACACTTTAGGATCAAGCCCCAGTAACCCTTCCTACTACTGTAGAGATCGGTTAGCCCAAGTTATTGCATGTCTTGGATCAAGCTAAGACTTTACTTGATGAGCAAGGCGACAACTTGTATAGGAAGGTGGATAATACCTCCGTACAAGAAAACAATATTAAACTCATGGTTGAGAAGCAAGTGAGAGAAGCATTGTCATAAGCCTGAGGTGGTTCACCGGTTCCAAATGGTAGACCCTACCCAGAGAAATTTGATGTTATCCAATATCCTTTGGGTTTTGTGCCTCCTTCTTTCAAGAGCTTTGATGGCAGTGGAAACTCATGCCAGCACATAGTGCATTTGGTTTGTAACCGGAGATAGCAATGCGTTACTATTCCATCTTTTTATCAGTAGTTTTGCAGGCATAGCCTTTGATTGATGAGTTGAATTCCCCAATAGTTCAGTGAAGACTTTTATTGAGTTAGAGCAACTCTTCATTAAGAGGTTTGCTGGAGCTCAGCAAAGAATAACTATGGGCTATCTCGTTGTAGTACAACAGCACCCCTGTGAGTCCCTTATTGACTATATTCTTAGATGGCATAATTTGAGTATGAATTTTGAACTGTAGCTATCTGAACAATATGCCATTGAAATTCTACTAAAGAATATTCATGGCTTGATCGCCTTCATGCTCAAAGGTTTTACCATCAAGACATTTGAGAAGCTAATCAACAAGGTGGCTAGTTTACAAGAAGTGGCCAAACAGTTGCCTTTTCAAGACCAACCATCAAAGCCAAAACCCACGAAGGCTATGAGAAGAAGCCAGTAGCATTGGATAAGGGAAGCAACCTCCAGGTAGCGAGAGACCTCGAGCTCCATAGCCATCACTTCCACCTCCTACCACCACTAGGCCATCCTATCACGCCATAGCCTCTATGGCCTTGGCTCCCTCCTCCATGCCATACAATAGTGGTGCACATACCCACCCTCGTGGGTATACCATCCACCTACTCTTTTTGATAAACTAAATAAAACTTATTCATTTAAGAGGGAGGTAGTCAGAAAAATCTTTAAGAACCTCTTAAAGAAACCTGATTTTTAGCTACCTGAGCCTAGGAAGCCGGAAGAAGTGGGCAGGAGTAATGATCCTAACTTTTACCCATACCATGATGGCCATATTTTGGAGGATTTGTTCACATTTAAACACTAGCTTGAGCATAGCTACAAGACCGGTGCCATAGTTATCCCAAAGGAATATCTAGTGGAACAACCATCCAGTTCTGTCAGGATAATCCTTGGGGATACTTGTAATCCTCTCAAAACTAAAGAAGGTTGTGATATCTTTTTATCCCAAACCTCTAAAAATATTATTTTAAAAATCAAGAAACTTTCCTTGCAAGTGCGTGAGGTAGCTCGAACCTCCAACATCAAGGAAGGTTTGGAAGTTTTCAAAGACAACTTGGGGAAAGCGGGAGCTCGGCAGTAGCAGAAGCCCATACCTACATGGGATAGCTAAGTAGCTGAACCAATGATCGAACCTAACCTCCATTCCACTATTATAACTCCTACTTCAGCTGACACTTCTACTTCAGCTAGCTCTTCTTCTAGTAGACATCTTGTATCGGCAAATGAGGGCATCAAATCCCTCACCCCACTTACTTTACTAGATTTCTACTATGTACCTCCTTTTAAATCCAAAAATTAAGGAATAAAGCTAGTTTGAATTACATCTGTGTCACTTATGATGGGTTCTCGATTCTACTAGAAAACTCTTCAAGCCTAAATAATAATTATAATAACTCTGATCTTCCCTTTTTTGATTCAAAGATAGACCTTCCATTTCTTAATACTATGGGTTCACCTCTTGAGATAGACTTGGAATCATCTGATTTTGAGGGTCCTATAGGAGAAGGTGTAGGTGAGCATGAGCGGGTAATTTTCCACTTGCCATAAGAGATCATCAAAGTTAACCTCCATAGTGGCAAAGTTCTACCTCCTAAGATAGCACTACAAGATAAGGGAAAATAAGTCATTGGTACCAATGAGCAAGAAGCCCCTCCACAGGATGCTAAACCCATGTATATGCTTGTGGAGGATTAGCCCAAAGTTGATTACAATATTCTCGCTCACATAAGAAAGTTGTCAGCTAAGCTAAGCATATATGATGCCCTTATCTTATCCAAAGAGGTGAGTGAAAATTAAGGCTCTTCTTGATCGAGATATGCTTAGCTCTTGCTTTGAGAGGAGGCATATTATGCAAGAGAAGCCCGAGGAGTCACATTTACAGATGATGACCTTCTTCTGGGGACATGGAGTACAACCTCCCTACATCATAGGAAATGGACATATTCAAACTCTCCTAGATTTTGATTGATTCAGATGCATTAGTGAACATTATAAGTCTAAAGACCCTTGCCTAATTAAAGATCGACATCTCTACACTCTAAGGAGATTGGATGATGTTGAGAGGATTTAATGAACAGGGTGAGAGGGCTTTTGGTTCCATAGTGTTACCTTTGGAAATATTTGATTGAAGACCAAAGCCAAGTTCTATATAATTGATTCAAATACATCATTCTACTTTTACTGGGCCTTGGATACACTAGAATAACATAATTCCTTTCTCTCTTTATCAGTGCATCAAGTTTTAAAAAGATGGGATCGAATATTATGTCAAAGGAGATGAAAAGTCATTTTCAGTTAGAGAGGTTGAGATATATGAAGATGTGACCTACTATCTTCCTCAAAATTAAAATGTTTATTCTAGAACTTGGCCAAAATTTAAATACAAAATAAAAGAAGAAAAGAAAAGGAAAAATAAAAATAAAAGAAAATGGAAAATACGTGTGAAAAGACCATAGGAAAAGGTAGAGAATGTTATATTTCACCCATAGTTCATTCCACCATATGAACACGGGGTAGGGACTTCTAGGGTAGAGGCAAAGGCAAATCTGACAATTCGATTGAGGAAGACCCCACACCCAATAGGGCTATGTTGTCCACAGTACTCTACTATTCACATAGACTTGGAATCTAGCTCGGATGAGTCTCATGTGATTGGCATACCCAGACAACCCCTCTCGGGGTTTCATTGGAGGTGACACTAAGCGGGGATGAAAGACCTCCAAGCAAAGCATGAATGTATTCAAATCACAATTGTGTAAAACTATTAGTAGTAGTTGAACTTTAGCTCTACATCACATTCCTCTCAAAAGTTGAAAGTTTAGTAGTTAAGGGAAGCCTCATGGATGTCAAGCTAAAGAGATTCCTATTGGGATCATCATTCAAGTCCAAAAGTGTATAAACTTGAGGATAATTCATATAAAGATTTAATGGAATTACCTTTTAAGTGGTACTCACCTTGTGTTCTTAATCTTGCAAGGAAAGGTTTGATTCCTTATACATGGTCCAAGCACAGGTCAGAGTATTTTGAGACACGATAGAACAAAAAAAGTAGGGATACACAATCACAAACTAGGTAGGATTCATGGTGGGTCGATCAATGATACGATTACTACTTGTCACCAATCATCTAGATAGGTTGTTCTCAAACCACTAACTCTTATGAGGAGGTATGTTTAGAAACTTCAAATGATCCAGATGATCTTCAAATCAAAGATGCATCTCTAGAATTTGAAGAAGAAATTCATTCAACCATTGACAAGCTCAAAGAAATCAACCTCAAGATAGAAGAAGATCCATGCCTTACATACATCAGTTCTCTGCTGAATGAAGAAGAAACCAATGACTTAGTTAGGCTATCGACTGAGTTTAAGGGCGCTTTGGAGCTATGAAGTGATGCCCGATTATCTCGACGTAGTCCATAAAATAGTAATAGACCCAATGTTAAGCCTATCAAGTATGCTCCTAGATGCATGCGATTAGAAGTGGAACAATAGGTCATTTTGAAGTTAAAATTGATCAATGGTTTCATCGGGAAGAAAAATACCCTGGTTGTAATGTCATACCCTTAAGAAAAGAATGGCCAAATTCACAAATATGTGATTTCAGGGACTTAAATAAGGTATGTCCTAAGGATGAATTTTTAGTTTCTATACCAGAATTAATGGTGGACATTACCTCATCTCATGCAGTATTCTCCTTTATGGATGGGTCATCTGGCTATAACCAAATCAAGATGGCCCCTAAGGATAAAAGAAATACTACTTTTTGAACCTGACCGAAATCTATCGTTATAAGGTCATGCATTTTAGCCTTAAAAATGCTGGTGCCACATACCAACGGGCCATGACTCAGATCTTCAATGAATTCATTCATCATCAAGTTGAATGCTATGTTGATGATCTAGTAGTCAAAAGCAAAGAAAAGAAAGACCATCTCTTTGACTTGAGAATAATTTTCAAACGGTTAAGATAATTTAACCTCAAAATGAATCCCCTGAAGTGTACATTCGAAGAAGCTTCAGGGAAGTTCCCGGTTTTGTTGTCCGACACTAGGGAATAGAGATAGACCCAGAAAAGATCAAAGCTATCTTAGAAATGTCACTCCCTAAAAGTCTAACTCAACTCAGATCGTTCCAAGGATGGTTGGTGTATCTAAGATGCTTTATCTCCAATCTATCAGGGAGATGCAAGATATTTTCAACACTTATCAAAAAGGATGCCAAGTTCAAGTGGGATGGCAAGGGTCAACATGCTATTGAAGACATTAAACAATATTTGGTGAAGCTACCAGTTCTAGCAGCCCCTACCCTGGTAAAGCTACTCATCCTTTACATTGCTGCATTGGATGACTCCCTTGGTGCTTTGTTGGCCCAAGCTAATGACGAAAGAAAATAGAATGCTCTCTACTACCTCAGCCATCGTCTGATCCTTGCTGAAGCAAACTATCCACCTATTGAGAAACATTGCCTAGCTTTAATCATCCCATCTCAAAAACTATGATAATATATACTTTCTCATAAGGTGGACTTGATTTCAAGAATCAATCCACCGCAGTATCTCATGATAAGGCCAACATTATCTGGATGGTTGGAATGTTGATACATGATTCTCTCACAGTTTGATATCACATTCGTACCCCTTCATGCGGTGAAAGGACAAGCACTAGCAAATTTCTTAGTAGCACACCAACTTCCTACTGATTTCTCGCTTAGTGATGATCTCCCTGATGAACAAATCATGAACTTAGGGGAGGTTGACAATTGCCACTAAAAGCTGTATTTTGATAGTGCGACTTCCTTTCAAAAAGGAGAAGAACCACGATCTACTCTTCCAGGAAAGGCAAGGTAGGAATTATTTTATTAACTCCAAACCAAGATGTGATGAGATTGTCATGCTATCCCAATCCATGCACTAATAATGAAGCGAGTGTGAGGCTTTGATTCGGTCTAGAGTTAGCCATTACGGTGTGTGTCAAGAGAATCCTGATTCGGTTGGTTTCTCAACATTTGGGTCCTATAAAGTTCTAAAGCCTAAGCTTTGTCACTATCACAAGTACACCATGAAGCTATTGGCCCAGATCCTTGAGGTCACCATCTACAAGGTTCCCCATGGAGAGAATGCACTAGCAGATGCTTTGGCCAAACTCCCTAAAGAATTGACATGTATGGAAGATGAGTCCATTCCAATAAGGATACAAAATAGACAAATCCTATCTCTTATTGATGTTGAACTCATCGAGAGACTTTCTCTTGAAGGGGAGGTTGCCGTTGCCGAAAAGGATAAGGAGCTAGATTGGAGGCAACCATTCATGGATTACTTAACTAAAGGTAAACTACCTCAAGAGAAGTCACAAGCCCATCAGATGAAACAAATAGCTCTCTACGCTCTCGTGGAAGGCACCTTGTACCAATGGTCTTTCGATCAAATGTGATTATGTTATTTGGACAAACACGAAGCCCATAGGATCATGATTGAGGTACATTTAGGTTTATGCATAGTGTATCAATCCAGTCCAAAGATGGAAGCAAAGATCAAGAGACTAGGATACTATTGGCTTCGATGATTACAGACTGCATGAATGTGGCTAGGAGATGCCATCGGTGTCAGGTACATGGTGTGGTCCAACATCAACCACCCAACATTCTACATCCTGCATTGGCCTCATGGCCATTTGATTGTTGGGGTACCGACATTGTGGGTCTGATTGATCCACCTTCTTCCAAGGGTCATCGATTTATCTTAACTGTCACCGACTTCATTTCCATGTGGGCAGAGGCAATCCCACTCAAAGAGGTCACATCTTAGCATGTGCTCTAGTTTTTTAGGAACCATATCGTATATAGGTTTGAGGTGCCTTGATGAATTATATTCGATAATAGTACTGCATTCAAGAGAATCAAAATCAACAGCTTCACTAGAACACACAGTAAAGATTGGAGATACTCCACCATCTGCTGCCCTAGGGTGAATGGCCTAGCAGAAGCATTCAAAAAAACTCTCATCTATATACTAAAGAAGATACTTGCTGATAACAAGCGATAGTGGCATGAGCTAGTTAAAGCCTTGTGGGCATACCGCACCATATACAGAACTCCAACTCAATCTACCCCATTCTCCTTAGTGTATGGGTTTGAAGTTATTCTACAATTTGAAGTTCAACTCCCATCACTAAGAATAGCAATGAGTAGTAAAATCACTATCGAGCATAATGCCAAGTTATGGTTAGAAGAGCTCGAAGGTTTAGAGGAGAGATGCCTATGGGCATGCCAGAACCTCGAGTTGTACAATGCCAAGATAATTCAAGCTCACAACAAGCTGGTTTGCCCTAGAGCTTTTCAAGTAGGAGAGATTATTTTAGTTCTAAGGAGTCTAATTATTGCCTATCGAAAGATGGGAGTCAAGTTTGAACCCACTTAGGAAGGCCCTTCTGTCATAGAGAAGGAATACTAGGGAGGATCTTATCAGCTTATTGATTGTAAAGGGGAGCACCTGATGCTTCCAATTATTGGGATCTATTTGAAGAAATACTTCCCATAAAAATCATGTTCGAAAATAATTCTATCTTCAAAAATTTCATTCCAATTCATCAAATTTTTTTCTTCATTCGAAGCATTGTTTGCTTGTTTGTGAATCTGCCATGATGTTTAGGATGGGTGTAAGAGAACCTAAGAGGCATCTGGTCCTTCTTTGACAACACAAACACAAATTAAACCCCCACTAGCGCTACTAGAATAGGTGTGAGAGAACCCAAGAGGCATCCTATTTGACTAGCACAACTAACTTAGGTGTAAGTGAACCCAGGCGGCATCCTTCCTTGGTGGGGTCATAACTGCCACTCGTGGCACCATTTCATCAAATCCCCCCAACGTGTTTAGGATAGGTGTGAGAGAACCCAAGAGGCATCCTATACCTTCCATAAACACAACAATAAACACATCATTTATATTGAGCTATTTTGATGTGGGAGCAAGCCCCCTGTGGCACTCACTCATTAGCTACTCTAGGTCGAGCTGACATGCTACATCGCTAGTGTGTTACTCTAGTGGTCACTTATTTGATGGATGTGAGTCCCTGCACTTTCTTCCTAACTTGACCATTGCAAACCAATGAGTGCCTTGTTAGTTTGGTAAACTTCGCTGCACAGCCAGTAAGCTACCTCATGTTGACTCAGTTTAAGAGGATGTAAGCCTACACGCTTTCTTCTTGAACCAACCATCATGTACTGACTAGGTCAAGAATATTTGAGGTTTAGGATAATTCCCCCCAGTGACTCCTTTCCTCTTGACAACTTTTGAGTTGATATAAGTTCCCTAGTGGCATTCTCTTAGTAGTCATCCTAGGTCGAATAGCACCTGTCGAGCCGAAGATAGACTATCCCGGCAATCAGTTCCACTGTAGGAAGATGTAAGTCCTCGATGCTTTCTTCCTAGGCTGATTGTACAAACCAATGGGTACCTTAGGTTGGTTGATGTTCACCATGCTGACAATGACTCACCCAGTGGATACACCACTCTTGGTAGATACGAGTCCCTAGCTTTCTCCTTGAGTTGGCCATCGAATACCTATAGATATTATCTTCTCCAGGGTTTTGGATAAAGCCCTCAGTGACCCCATCCCCTACAGGCACTCTATTTGGATCACGTCTTTTGTGACCCCATTTAGACACTATCCAAGTTACTCTTAGATTGGACAGTCCCCTTTTTCTAATAGTTGCCCCTGTGGTTGGAGAATTTGTTTAGCAGATGCATAGATTCTCCCTTAGTTCAATAAAATTTGAGATAGGTCTAGGCTAATATGAGCTCCTTCTCAGTATGATCCCTCGCAAACTAATAGGGTCCATGATAAATAAACAAAAACAAACAAACAAATAAATTATTTTCTTATGGATTAGGAATTCAAGCCCCCAATGGCCCCTTTCCCAAGTAGGCATCCTATCTTTAGGGTAGTGTTAGCAGAACTCCCTATAGGAATTGCCTAACTACTCTTGAGTAGAGTTAAGTCCCTGGGTTAGCATTCTCTCAGTAGTCACCCTTAGGTCGGGCTGAATTTGTTTGCCACAAATAGGTTACCCCGGTGGTCATCTCGCTTTGGAAGATATAACTCTACTGCGCATTCTTTCTAGCATGACTATCACCAATAGACGGGCAGCCCTAGGTCGAGTTGACATGTTACCTCACTAATGTGTCACCCCAAGGGTCTTTTATTCAAGAAATATGTGAGTCTCTGAGCTTTCTTCCCTGAATCAACCATTGCAAACCAAAAAGCACCCATTTGGTTGAATAGTTCTCCCCTCGGCTGGGAAAGTACTCCCTTTTGATCTGTAAATGTGAAGTTAAGCCAAGGCCAATAAGGCCCCTACTCAGTGCAATCCATCACAAATTGATGGGATCCATCAAATATAACTAAAAAATAAAATTAACTTTGATTATCTTTGAGCTAATTTAAGTACCCTGACATTCACTCGACAGTCAGCCCTAGGTCGGGTTGGCATGTTACCTTGCTAATATGTCACCCCATTCTTTTGCAGTGGAAGATGTGAGTCCCCACACTTTCTTCCTTAAATTGACCATTGCAAATTGAAAGGAAACTCCTTTGGTTGGATAGTCTTACTATGTGGCTGATAGACTACCCATTTGGATTGGTAAATCTGAGATAGGTCTAGGCTAATATAAGCTCCTTCTCAATATGATCCATCACAAACTAACAGGGTCAACCTCCAAATTTAAAACTTAAAATCAAAATAAATCCAAGCCTCCTCCTTAGTGGAGTCAAATTAAATAAACAAACAAAACAAAATCAACCAACCTCCTTTAGTGGAATTAATAAAATAAATAAATCAATCTGCTTCTCCTCAGTGTGATGCAAATCTTCTCGATTCCCCTAGTGGAACCAATTCAATCCACTTGAACTTTCTCCCTTGGTGGAGGGTTCACATTTTTTTCCCAGTGAATCCAAAATTGTAATCCCTTAGGGAATTTTACAACCTCTCATCCCTAGTGGATGACTTGAACTTGCTCCCCTAGTAAAGTTCACATTTCCATCCCCAGTGAGGCACCAAATCATAAACAAACCAACAAATCAAATCAAATTTATCCCCAGCGAGACTCAAATTAAATCAAACCTCTTATCCCCAGTGGATGACTTCAACCTTTTCCCCTAGTGGAAGGTTCATAGACTTAATCCCTAGTGGATTTCTCCTTCAGTCTCTTATGCCTTTGACATAAGTAGAGTTGCATTGCACTAAGCTCTTGATTCCATCTACACCTGGGTTTAGGAGTAGATTGTTTCAATTAGTGCTTGCAATCACTCGAGCATTGTTGATCTTTGGTCAACACCAATCGTGTGGTATGCCTTGTTGGTCACACCACACCTAATGGGCCATTTGTTGACCTCACTTTTGAGTGAGCTCTCAACTTCTCCATCCTAGACTCCTCACACTAAGAGTTCTAAAGTCTTAAGACACTTCTAGTGATTAGGTGAACATTTAACCTAACCATAGAGACTTAGAATAATTAGCCATAGGAATAGGTTATGCCTTAGGGGTATTAGGAAAACTTGCCTACCCTTTAGCTTGAACCAAATCCTTGCTTCCTCCTTTCAAATCAATTCCAAATTCAAGCCAATTTCAAATTCAAATCAATTTCAAATGCAAATCAATCTTAAATTCAAATCAATTCCAAATTCAAATCAATTTCAAATTCAAACCAATTCCAAACTCAAATCAAATCTAGATCTTCAATCAATTCCAATTCAATTGATTTTCTCAAATCAATTCCAAAATCTAAATCATGAATCATTTCAAAATGATTGAAATCCATGATCAATTCTAAATCCCAAAATCTTTTCTAAGCCCTATGATTTGACCTTTTGGACTTAGCCTAAATTTCAAATCCAAATCAATCTCAACTCAAAAGATTTTCTCATAACCCATTTATATTCTCATTTATATTCACAAAATTAAATGATATATAAATCCAAATAACCAAAATTAATTCAGAACTAAACCTAAAATCTAATAATCCAATATATACTCTTTCAAGCCAAAATCTTAACTCCTCCAAATAGAACCAAATCAATTCAAACTTATAAGAATCTCATAACCTATTTATATTCTCATTTATATTCACAAATATAATTGAAATATAAATTCAAATAACTAAAGCCAATTCAAAACCCATATCCAAATCAAACCAAAATCCAACTTATACCCTTTTAATTCAAATTCTTGAACTTAGCCAAATCAAACTCAAACCAATCCAAACCCTTGGATTTTCTTTATGATTCAATCAATCCTTCAATCATGAATTTAAAAATAAACACAAACTTCAAACACTAAACCAAAATCAAACCAACCCAAGTCAAACCCAAGTTCACTCTTTTGACTTGAAATTATCAAATGAACTAGGACCCATTTGACACTAAATGACATGCAATTGGATTTATATTTCCATCATAGGTCCATATGTGAGTTCAACCAAACTTGAATCAAGCCTTCATCAAATCAATTGACCCACTTAGACTCACTTAACCCAAAGTGACCTAAAGCACCTTTTTGAGCCAAATTCCAATCCAACCTAAATTGTATTGAACTAAGCCCATCCAAATCTCACATTATGAACAACAATCATCCTAGGATAATCAATTACTCAAATTGGGTCAAACCAAGTTAAACTAGTCATTAACCAAGTCAACATTAAACCAAAATGAAACCCAAACTAGCCAATATCTGTCATAGGCCAAATTGATTGAAACCATTGATCTAAACCAATTCATAACCAATGATTGAACATGATCAAGCCATCAATTGAGCCAAACCTAGCATAATTGGCCACTTGACCCAAGTTAACCCAACTTGACCTAAAAAGTCAAAATGGGTCAATCTTGATCTAAGCCAAATTGATTGCAACCCATGGGTCAAATTCATTCTAAAAAGATTGCTGGACTTGACCAAAGCCTCAATTGGCCAACTAGACTCAACCTAGCCCAATTAACCATGAACCCAACTTAACCTAAAAGGTCAAGCCAACTTGAAGTCAAACCAAATCTTACAATACATTTCAAATAATCAACTAAACCAAAACCAACCCATCACTATGCGTAATTAGGTCAAAAAGGTCAAATTGGTCAACTTAACCCATTTGACCTAAGTAAACTCAAATAAACCAAAACCAAATATAAATAAAATTGAACCAAACCAATGATACAAAAACACTACAAATGGTCATATGAACTTGACCTAGCCATTAGTTTGACCCAATTTGACAAATTGGTCAACTTTACCCAAGTTGACCCATTTTGACCTAAATGAGTCAACTTGAGCCAAATCATATCAAATCAATGCCAAATTCATTCAAAATTGGCACAACCAATTTTTCAATCATTTCAAATCTTCCTAAATCAAAATCAAAGCCAAATGACCATTTTACCCCTAGGTGAAAGGGTAACCTATGGACAAATCCACTTAGAATTTGGTCAATTCCTTCTCATGGCCACATGGCATCCTCTTAGTGGTCTATTTGGACACCAAGGAAAGTGGTGCACATGACCCAATGGGTTTGGGCCAGCCAAACCCAACCCAAGGCCAAAACTGACCCATCCAATGAATTTTCTCCACTTGGAATCCCTCCTACACTCATTTAACACATGTGCACCTCTATCATTCCACTCTGCCAAAGTCAAAGCACTTGGAGCTCCTAACAACCAAAACAACCCATTCTATCATGGGTAACTGATCAAAAATGGAAGAACAAACATTGACCATCCGATCCAAGTAGGGGGAGATATACTCCCCCTCATTTCCACTCAAACAAACTCTCTTGCATTCGATTGAGCTCAGAGGATCGAAAGCAAGCATTCTAAAGTTTCCAAAGCATTTTGAAGCTCTCAAAAATTTCCCTCTCTCGATTTCTCCATAGCCAAAATAGGGGAGGTGAGAGAAATTTCCACTTCACTCAATCCTTATCCAAACCTTAATTCACTTGGCAAGCACCATCAAGGAGGAAAGTCAAGCTTATCCAAAGATTTTCCCAAACATCCAAGCTATGGGAAGGGGACCTGAGCAAAGCCATTGGAGGGAGCTTTGGTCAATTGGGAGATATACTTCAATTTAAAGCTCAAAACCCTCAGAGCTTCATCTCCACTTAAGCTACCTCCTCTTTGGAAGCGGTGATAGCCTCCTGAGGTATGACTCAAAATCAACCTCCATTAAAAATTGGTCTTTTGTGAGAATTGTAATCCCAATTCAACCATTGGATGTTCTTCCCTGCTTCTTGATGGTGTGGTTGAATCTCGCCTAATCAGCTCAAGTGAGCTCGATCAAACCATGGAGGATGGACTCCTCTTGAAAAGGTAGAGATGAATCATGGGTCATCCATCCTATGTGTTTTGGATGGATGCCCTTGATTAAAATATGCTAGATCCACTAATTTAATCTTTTATAACTGCAAGTTTAATTCTGACCATCCAATCCTTGTGATGGCCTGGGGAAAAAGCTTTGCCTAGCGTGATGTGACTTAAATAATCCAATTGCACCGTGAAAGTGCACACTACTACATGGCGGATTAGTTATATAGTTAGGTTATTTAAATACCTATTAATCATAGAAACTTCATAAATTCATAACTAAATGTAGAAAAATCCAAAAAAAATGTAAACTCAAGTTCATTTTAAAGATAACTCAAAGGAGAATAATATAAAATTAAGTTTAATTGATTTTGAACAATAACCTTCTCTCAATTTAGGTTTTATTGGGGATGTAATTATGTTAATTACTCTTTAATTACTTTAGTAATTAATTTCAAACTCCCTAGGGTAATTAGTGGGATGACCTCCACCTCCCATGATTTTCTTGGAATTTATTATTGTATTAATTTAGGTAATTGCTTATTTCATCTCTAATTACTCTCTTAAATAATTAAATGATTAATTAACCTATTAAATGGTGATAAATTATTAATTAAGCTTATTAATCACCTTGGAGTAGTGGATAGACTTCAAAAATGAGATTAGGATTCCTTTTCAAAATCTTTTCCCCTAAGTCTATTTCATTTGAATAATGACTTAATTAATTTGCAAATTGACTAATGATTTAATCACTTCATTAAATACCATTATTAACCTAACTCAAACTAAAAATGAATCCAAAAACTTAATCATATAAATCTTGGGTACGTCCTTAGGTATTCAAAAGCTTAAGGTAAGTTTAGAAAAATTATAATCAACCCACATGGGTGGGAGGGTTCTAAAAGTACTTAATGAAAACCCTTTAGCTTAATTAATCAATAATTGTGAGACAATTGCATTAGGCCCCCATTATTTCTTAAGTGCATTGTTATTTACATTCCATGTGATTGCATACCATATGTTGGCTCATAATTACTTAAATAATTATGTTAAGGTGGTGTAGGTAAGAGGTAATTAATGAATTTAATTTACATCTTAACCTAAAAAATATAAATTTAATCTAGTCATTCTAAAATTAAAATAAAATAACTCACACATGGGGGAAAATGGGTTAGGACCAGCAAACCGTTTTCACATTTTCTAAATCAAATTAAATTGAAAACTAAAAATCTTTTAAAAGAATTTTTATTCACTTTGAATAATCTTATCTTATAGAATTGTCCTTAGAAATTAATTTGGGTGAATAAAACCATATGCTTACATTACTTTATCTCTTTCCAAGCATGCTAAATTTTATTTTCCATATGAAACCATGCATTCATCTCTTTTGGGAAAGTTAATCAAATAAAATGTTTCCTTTATGTCAAATTGCAATTTTTTGGCTAAAGTAAGAATATGAGTGGTTATTATCATTAATTAAACCAAAAATTATTTTCAAAACATATAAATCAAATATTGCAAAAATGAAGTGGTTAAATTTTACTTTTAAATATTTATAAGCTTGCATGTGACTATAATATGAGATGTGCTTTATGTGATTTTCTTTCTCTTAACTGATTTGGCTAGGATTTGCAAAGTGTATAGTTCATTTGAAAAGAACATAACACTTGCTTAAATCCATTCTATACACTTCCATGTTATGACTTAGGAAGAACCTCCACATCACATGTAAATTAAACTAAATCAAACAAAATCTTTCATGATTCTTCATCCATTCATTTCTTTTTGTACACACACTTGTATTTAAGAAAAGTGGTATATTAGTCTGGACATCCTGGGATTGCAAGGCTTTAAGTAGCCTTAAGTAGGTCTTGTACCTTACACCCCTAGTGTAGATAGTAATGGCGTCGTACTCAGTTATGTCTTTTATACATGTGAATGTGCATTTTGCTAATGGATAAAAGAATCCCTCTTTTCTACTTAATAAAAACATGCATTAATGAAACACTCAAATTTTCCTAAATAACATCTCTTAGCATTCATCATCAAAGTGTGCTAAATTTTTACATTCATGTATAGTTATGTTTAGGATCATCCATATGCATGGTATACATGGTGGAAAGAAATAAATGGTTGGGTGTTATGTGATAGTAATTCACCTTAATTAATCCTAAGATGCCTTTCTTATTGAATAGATTTATTTAGAGTAAATCTAAACTTAGGGTTAATTAAAACACTTAACAAAACATTCACCCAAAGAAAAATTATTAATGAATCTACCTTAGAAATTATTTAAGGTAGGGATGAAAGAGAAGTTCTAATCTCTTTTCTTCTCTTCACCACACTTAGTAATTAAGTATAGATTCATTCAAATTAAATAAAATCACCAAGTAAAATTAACAAATGAACCAAATCACTTAAAATAAAACCACCCTTCTAAGTTAAACCTCTCACATTTAGAAAATTCCAACCTTAAAGCCTCGCTAAGACATGTCACACAAGCCTTAAATGACACACACATTAGACTAAGTTATCATTTCTAGCTCTATGTTAGGGCGATGCATGGTTTGATGCCTGATTTTATTTTGTGGTGTAATGTTTTAGACTGGATGTTAAGGTGTATATGTGTAGACTGATTGTAAGGGAGATTTTAGCCTAATCATGTCTTCTACAGGGGATTAAGCTTAAAGGAAAACTGTAATAAAAAATTATAAAAATACTTTTACTATGAAGTTTTCTTAGACCCTTAAGCATAATCCAAATTAAGATAGGTGGACTTAATTACCCATGTGTGTAGTGCTAAGTCCAAACTACTCACATACATGCTTGGGTTGTTTGGTATGTTTAGCAAATCTCTATTTTGCAGGTTTAATTAGATTTACTTTTCTAATTTTCATGTAATTTTACAATTAAGATTTGGAATGAATGTTATGGGGGATTAGGATGAACATTGGTCATAAGATTAAGTCTTATGCACCATGTGAAGCCTTGGAACAAACTACATCCCAACCAACTAAAAGAAGGAAAGAAAAGAAAGAAGGAAAGAAAAGAAAGAAAGAAAGAAAGAATTGAAGAAATGAAGAAGGAAGGATGATGAATGAAGACCCCCATAACATGAATTTATTCTAAGTTGTAATTTTCATTCATAATATGGGTTGTATAAGAGCAGAACTTGGCTACTTATTTCTTTTTGGATTTGTGCGGTGGAGCCCGATCACACATGGCCTCTTATTCTTTTGCACTAGCTTTATAAAATTGTTTGATATTTGTTTAGTTTGTGCAATTAAGATGGCATATTTTTCCTTAGTTTCTTCATTGGTTGATGAATGTCCTGGATGCGATTAGTCTCTTAGGGAAAAATAGATTCTCTATCCAATTAATTAACTCAAAAATCAAAATTAAATAACTCATAACCTCACCTAAAGCCTAGGACAAAAAATCAAGAAAAATAAAAGATTTAGCAACCCTTTAGTAGGATGTTTTATGTTTCACATCATGCATAAAATCATCTTGCTTCACTCTTGCTAATGGAGGGCTTCCATCTTTGCTAGAGAACATGGCTTGACCTTTGAGAGCCATGGTGGAAACACACTCGTTCTTGCTAATTTTGGCCCATAACCATTTTCTCATGCATTAGGCATATGAATCCCATAGCCTATGTCAAATGAAAATGTCCAAAAATAAAAATGGAACTTAATAAAATTTTCATTAGATTAAGCCATTACTCATGCCCTTCATGATCTAGTCTCTTAGGGGGTGTATTTAAGAACTTGGTCTTCTTTCTAAATAAATAATAATTTAGCTATCTTGCAACAACATAAGACTTGCCTACATGTATTTAAAATCATAGGTGGAGTTAGTTGGCAGCCACCTCCAGGAGGTTGTAAGTCCAACAGTCGGATAGTTTGTCCTCTCTCGTAGAGGTAAACCATATGCCCAATTTCTCTTTAGATTTAGGTCATGCCTTGGCCCTCGCCAAGGCTCCCTAGATTTAGGATCTGAGGTTGCTTCTTCCCTTTGTGGACTATAAGCATAAATTCTCCCCTCATAGGAATTTTTATAATCTTATGTTGGGGAATTATAAGCCCTAGATTTCTAATAAAAATTCAACTCAAATACATAATTCATATCAATTTCAAACAATGTAAAGCTTAACCATAGGTTAGTTTGGGATGCTTACTAGGCTTCCTAGTATCATGAGCATCCCTTACTTATTTCCCTTTGGTTCTGAAAATAACTCCCTTCTTTAGATCAATCCCACTTAATTTTCTAAAAAAATAAACCAATTGATTGATAGTCCTATCTTTGAAATTTTTGGAAACAATGATCATTTATCTTAAAAATAGTATTCCTAAGGAATCTCATTCCTTAGGATGTAATTAACTATGGGGCTTGCCTCCATAGAAAACTTAATAAATTCAGATTAAAATAAACCATGCTTTACTTTTCCATGTAAAGTAGGAGAAGAATCTGTATATTAGACCCATTCATCCTTTAGGTGATTAGGTCCATCATAGGGTGATGACTTCTTTCTCTTAAGATAGTACATCATTCCTCAATGTCGCACCAGATCACCTTAATAAGAACATTTTATGGATTGGTCCAACTAGCATATTTTTTTTTCATTTACCTCATAGATGAAGATAAAATAAACACCAGAATATGAAAAAAAATAAATGATTCATGGGAAAATCACTTGAGTTTGAGTTGATTTGAATTTGGTTAAGGCTAAGTCCATAGGATAAAATCAAAGGGCTTAGGAAAGATTTTGGGATTTGAATTCAATCTTAGGTTTCAATCATTTGATTTGGAATTGATTTATGATTTGGACTTGGAATTTGAATATAAATTTGAGGTTTGTTTTGAAAGGAGGAACCAAGGATTGGGTTCAAGGCTATAGGGTAGAGTCTTCCTAAATTCCTAAGGCATACTCTTTCTATGGCTAAACCTTTTAATTCTAGGCTTAGGTTTAGTGTTCACATAATTACTATAGCGTCTTAGCTCCAAGTGTCTATAAGAGTCCTAAATCTATGGGAAGAAGTTGACTCACTCCAAAAGTGAGATCAATATGGTGATTGTAGTTTCATTTATATTTGTGAACATGATTTGAAGGTATGATTGATTCATGAGAAAATCAATTGAATTTGGGGTTTGGATTGAAGGAATTTGGCTAGGTCCATAGGATGGGGTTATAGGACTTAAGAAGGGTTTTGAGTGAGATTTTGGATTTGGTTTTTTCTCATTTGAATGTAGATTTAATTCATATTTGGGAAGATGATTGAAGAAGTATTGATTCATGGGAAAATCAAATGATTTTGGATTAAATTTGAGGGTAATTTAAGTCCATATGATGGGTTCATTGGGCTTTTGGTTGACTTAGTTTGATTTAGATTTGATGATTCAAATGTATATTTGATTTATATTTGTGGAGATTATTGAAGATATGATTGATTAATTAGAAAATACATTAGATTTGAAGTGATTTGAAGGCAAATTTTGCTAAGCTCTTGAAGGTAGGTCATAGGACTTAGAAAAGAGTTTGATTTAGTTTAATTTAATTTAGGTCCTTTGATTTGATTTAATTGGTTTATAATTTAATTTATTGATTGAAGAGTTGAATTGATTTATAATAGAATCAATTTAGCTTGATTTGGTTTGAATTTGGTCAAGGCTAAGTCCAAAGGACAAGAACAATACTTAAGCTATGTTTATCGAGTTTGGGTTTTGAATTTTGATCATAGTTTTAATCATTTGATTTGGATTTGGATTTGGTTTGGGTTAGATATAAAATTTGGTTATGGTTTAAGAAGGTGAACAGGTTTGGTTTAAGTATGGGATAGGTAGATCAACTTAGTCCAAGGCATAACTTAATCTATGGTTAACCCTTCTAAGTCTCTAGAGCTTATGTGTTCATTTAATTGCTAGCAGTGTCTTGAGACTAAAGAACTCTTAGTGTCTAGATGATTTCTAGATCTATGATGAAGAGATTGAGTCTTCACTCCAAAAGTGAGGTCAACAGTGTTGAAGTTGAAGAGAGGTATACTACTACCCTTATACACAAAAAACTTAATACTTGAGAGAGGATGCCTTAATCTTAGAGGTAGGATGGAAAATATTATTGCACAAAGGGGTTATGAGAGCTTTGTATATAATGTTCATGCATGTATTATTCCTTTCAAAATTTTTTATTAAAGCTAAGGAACATCGAGATTTTAGATTTTTTGTGAAAGGGAAGTGGATTAGTTTTGATAGTACTACAATAAACAACATTTATAAGTTAAAAGGATAAAACATAATGAATACACTACTTATTATAATGGACATCCTAATTTCAATGAGATCATTAGGTACCTCATTAAAAGTCTCACAAACAATGGAAGAAGAAGGTTGGGAACCGATTACTTTTTTTTTCATTCACATGACTATTGATACAAGATCTTAACACTATTTCATGTCTTCCAAGTTAATGCCAGCAAGGTGACTAGGGATAGAGTTTCGCTTAAATTTTTTTATTCATAAGATTTGTCCTAAATCTATTCTTAATATGATAAAGGTTAGTATTGTAGTGAGTTATGCGCATCATTTTATTATTTATCAACTTTGCATTTAAGTTGGTGTTTTTAAGAGATCCATCTAAGGAGCAGTTATTTGCTAGAACTACTCTTACTAGAGAAAATATTTTAGCATAAAATCTAAATATGAGCCTGGTGAGAGTTCCTCCCAATGCACACCATCCTTTAGCCTTTTTCCTTTAAGACTATGAGTGAGCAGTTGCTTGATTTGAGTAAACATGGAGCAGATGAGAGGAATCAATAGGATGTGGAGAAAGTTTGATTATTATTTACAATAACAATAATTTACATATATGACTAAGTACAACTCAGCCATAACATACATGTTCCATAACTACCACTACATGTTGGGTTGAAACAAGCAAAAGTATGAGAAGAGGAAGAAGGAGAAGAAGAAGAAGGAGACTGAGGAGTTCTAATGGTTTTTTATTTATTTTATGTATTTGTTTAATTTTTTTATTGTTGAATATTATAAAAACAAAGTTTGGGGGAGCTTAAAGAGATTTTGTTCGTTTCAATGTTTTTATGAAGTATTGTCTATTATAAAACTAAGTTTGGGGAGATTAAAGAGATTTTGTTCATTTCAATGTTTTTAAGAAGTATTATCTCAAGTGCAGCATTGCAATGCTATAGTATATTTATAGTTTTCAATGTTTATTAAAACTTAAAAAGTTTATTATTGCTAGTCTTCATTAATTGTATGCTATTTTTTGAACATGGGCTATGTTTTGTTAGGCAAAACATTAGAATTAAAATCAATTAAATAATAGTTTAAAATAATAAATATCCCTAGCATTAAAATTATTAAATAATGAATTATAAACTAAACTATTAATAACTAAACTTTTTTATATAAGAACTAATACTTTCTAATGAATTAAGGATCTTCATTACACAAACTACACTTATAAAATTGATATCATTGTTATTTTCATAACAAAATTGATTACTATTAGAGTTTGATACATATAGTAAAATTAATAATTAATTTGGATTGATATTAGATACATAAAGAGCATGGTCAAGTATGAGAATCAATAATATAAAAGATTCTTGGCCAATAAGGTGATCTTCTCAAAATAATATATATATATATAGAGAGAGAGAGAGAGAGGGAAATACTTAAGGCAAAGTATCATACAATAATACTACTTGACATTCCTCTTATAATCTAAGCAATTCAATGAATTTATTAACTTAAACTAAATGTGTTGAATTTAAGGAAGAAAATTATGTTTTGATTATTTAAATAAAATTGATAACTATTTATATCAATCAATTGGATAAAATTCTTAGGAATCAACTATAAAGGAGACATAATTCAAAATAAATATTAGTTTAAGAATTTTGGCTATTATAGTTTTCCTATCTTTCATGTTTAATAATCGAATATGCAAGACTATTATTCAATTGAAATCATTATTTGAAAAATTTTAATATGAAATAACTTTAAGGATTTATGCAAATACACATTACTTGAGGATAAATAATTTGAGTTTGGGGATATTTAATTAGTGAGAAAATTTAATTAAATTATTATTTTTATGCTTAATTAATATTTACTTATGGTTTATTTTAATATTTTGTTAATATTTTTATAGAAATTTATCATTTAAGAGAAAAATAATAAAATTAAAATTTTTAAGGAGAATGCCTAGCGTTACAATAGCAATGATGAACAAATTGGATGCAAAGATAAGAAATCAGCGCTGAAATGCTAGATTACTAGTGATGTGAGGATATAATTGCTAAAAGTTTGGACATAAAGATAGTGAACTCAATGTCTTGGTGCCACTAGAAAATTATAACACCAAAGATGCCAAAGAAGTCAAAAGTGCATGAAGACGATGTGAACCTTGGCATTAAAGAGCTAGTGTTGCACTATATCCCTTCTATTAAAAGTAAGAAGATAGGGAGTTTAACATTATGTCATGAATTGATTGATTTTTAAAACATGATAGACATTCCCAAGCTCATTCTAATTTCTTGAAAGCTCATTCCCAAGCTCATTGCAGTGTCATGAATTGATTGATTCAGTAAGAAGATAGCAAGAATTCCCAAGCTCATTCTAATTTCTCCTTCTCAGTTTTCTTCAAACCTGAAATAAGGGAGGCCTAAGGAAATTCCAACTTGCTCAATTCTTCACCAAACCCAAATTCACTTTGCAAGCACCATCAAGGTAGCTTGTCGAGCTCACCCAAAGTATTTCCCAAGCCTCCAAGCCATGGGAAGGGAGACTTCGATCAAAGTTGCAAGCCATTGAAGGGGAGCTTGGTAAATTGAGCAATTCACTTCAAATCAAAGCTTGAAGCCTTCAATAGAGCTTTGTCTCCATTAGATGAAGCTACCTCCTCTTGGATTAGTGATAGCCTCATGAGGTATGACTAACCAATCCTCCATTGAAATTTGCTTGACCTTTTGTAAAGAGAATTGAAACCCCAATAGATCCTAACTATTGGATGTTCTTCCCCACCTCTTAATGGTGTGGGGTAAATCTAAGCTATCTGAGCTTAGGTGAGCTTTGGAAGCCATGGAGGATGGACGACTGCTCCCACAACTTAGGGAGGGATGAATAATGGTTCCATCTTGCATGTTTTGGTGGATGCGATTAAATCGATTAGATCATTTAAACCCTTTATAACCACATGATTAATCGCCATCATCCTTGATCTCACTACCCGGAAAGCGTTGCACACTAATGCATGTGATGTGATAACTTAAATAATCAAACCCATGGCACCAAATGGAAAACTTCATAAAAACTTCACAAATTAATCCCTAATTACTTCATGAATTATGCAATTTAATTACCCTTTAATCATAAAAACTTCATAAATTCATAACTAATTGTAGAAAAATCCAAAAAATTGCAAAGTCAAATTCATTTCAAAGATAATTCAGAGGGGAATCCAATAAAATTATTTTTAATTAATTTTGAAAAGTGAATTTTCCTTAATTAGAGTTTAATTGAAAATTTAATTACGTTAATTTCTCCCTAATTACTTCATTAATTAATTCTAAATTTCTCAAACATGTTTAGGAGGAGGACTTCTGCCTCCCTTAATTTTCTTGGAATTTATTAATGATTTAATTAGGGAAACTAATTAATGAACCCTTAATCACCCCCTTAATGTAATTATGAGTAATTAAGTATATGAACAGTGATTTAATCCCTTAATCGAGATAATCAAGCAATGCTTAAGTAAGGGGCAGGTTTATGGAATGGGGTTGGGATATTTTTCCTAAGTTATTCCCTAAACCCCCTTCTTAATCTAAGTATAATAATTAATCCACAAATGACCTACTTAATCTAATCAAACTTTTCAAAATCAATATAGAGTTAATAAATCTCTTGTTGGGTAGATCCTTAGGTGTTCAAGAGCCTAAGGTAAGTTTGAGAAAATCATATCCAACCCACATGTGGGGGAAGGTTATGTAAGTACTTAATGAAAACCCTTTAGCTTAATTAATCTAATTGTGAGCCAATTGCATTTGGCTCCTTTATTTCTTAGGTTCATTCTTTGATTTAAATTCCATGTGGTTGCATATCATATGTTGGTTCGTAATTATTTGTTTAATTATGTTAAAGTGGTGTAGGTAAGGGGTAATTAATATACTTAATTCACACCTTAACCTAACCAAAACATAAAATTAACTTAATTGTTCTAAAATTAAACTAAATTGACTCACACATAGGGAAATAGGTTAGGAACTCTTTTCACATTTCCTAAATCAAATCAAAATCAAAACTAAAAATTTCTTTAAGGAATTTTGATTGACTTTGAATAATCTTATCTTATAGCATTATCCTTAGGAATTAATTAAGATAAATGAAGTCATATGCTTACATCACTTTATTTCTTTCCAAGCATATTAAATATTGTATGCTATATGAAATAATGCATTCAAATCTCTTGAAAATCAAATTAATTAAGTGTTTCCTTTCATGTCAAAATTGCATATTTTGGGCTAAAGTTAGAAATATGGGTGGCTATTATAACTATTAAAAAAATTATTTTCAAAACCTATAAGACAAAGATTATAAATGAAGTTATAAATACTTATAAGCTTGCATGTTATTATAGTATAAAATGTGCTTTATGTGATTTTCTTCTCCTCTCTTAACACGGATTTGGATAGGATTTGCAAAGTGTATAATTCATTTGAAAAGAATAGAACACTTACTTAAATCTATTCTTATGCACTTTTATGTTATGAATTAAGAAGGATCTTTACATTACACATGTAAATTATACAACCAAATTAAATAAAATCTTTTGTGATTTTTCATCCATCTATTTCTTTTTGTACATGCACAAGTATTTAAAAAAAGTGGTATATTAGTCCGACATCCCGTTGAGGCTTTAAGAATCTAAGTAGGTCTTGTACCTTACACCTCTGGTAGAAAACATTGGTGTCATACTCACTTATGTCTTTGTACATATGTGCATTTTGTTAATGGATAAGGAATCCCCCTTTTCTACATAATAAAAACATGCATTCATGGAATATCCAAATTTTCTTAAATAACATGTCTTTGCATTCATTATTATGGTGTGCTAAGATTTGCATTCCATGTATAGCTATGCTTAGGACCATTCATGTGCATGGTATACATGGTGGAAAGAAATAAATGGTTGTGTGTTATATGATAGTAATTCACCCTAATTAATCTTAAGAATCCTTTCTTATTGAATAGGTTTATTTAGATCAAATCTAGACTTAGGATTAATTAAAATACATAATAAAATATTCACTTAAGAAAAATCATTAATGAATTTACCTTAGAAACTACTTAAGGTAGGGATGAAAGATAAGTTCTCTTCTCTTTACAACATTTAGTAATTAAATGTAAGTTCATTCAAACTAAATCAAATCACCAAATAAAATTAATAAATCAACTAAATCACTTAAAATGAAACCACCCTCTAAGTTGAACCCTTCACACTTAGAAAATTTCAACCTTAAAGCCTAGTTAAGACATGCCACACAAGCCTTAAATGCCACACACATTAGGCTAAGTCCCCATCTCTAGCTCAAAGTTTGAACGATGGATGGTTTGATGCCTGATTTTGTCTTGTGATATAATGTTTTAGACTGTATGTTAGGGTGCATGTGCGTAGACTGGATGGTAGGGCGATCTTATCCTAATCATGTCTTCTACAGGGGATATTGCTTAAGGGGCACTATAATAAAAATATAAATTCTTTTGTTGTCTAGGTTGCTTATACCCCTAAGCATAATCCAAACTAAGACAAGTGGACTTGGTTACCCATGTGTGGGGTACTAAGTCCAACTTATTCATATAACTACTTGGGCTATGGGTATGTTTAGCTAATCGCTATTTTGCAGGTTTAGTTAGATTTATCTTTTTCCATTTTGATGTATTTTTTTCAATTAAGTAGGGAATGAATGTTTTGAAGGATAAAGATGAACATTGGTCATAAGACCAAGTATTATGCACCATGTGAAACCTTGGAACAAACCACATCTAAAACCAAGTCAAAAGAAGGAGAGAAATGAAGAAATGAAGACCCTAGTGTAAATTCTTTCTAAATTGTAATTATTCATTTAAAGTTGTATAAGGTTAGAGCTCGACTACCCCTTTTTTTTTGAGTTTGTGCTGTGGAGCTCAACCACATCGACCTCTTATCTTCTACACTAATTTTATAAATTGATTTGATGTTTGTTTATATTACACAATTAAGATGGCATGATTTTTCTTAGTTTCTTCATTGTTTGATGAATGGCCTAGATGCGATTAGGCTCTTAGGGAAAAATAAATTTTTTATCCAACTAATCATCTCAAAATTAAAATTAAACAACTCATAACATCACCTAAAGCCTAGGATATAAAATAAAAAAAAAATAAAAGATTTAGCAACCCTTAGCTTGATGTGGTATATTTCACATCATGCATAAAATCATCTTGCTTCACTCTTGCTAATGGAGGGCTTTATCGAGAAAATGTCTTGACCTTTGAGAGCCATGGTGGGAACACACCTCCTTCTTTCTGATTTTGGCTCATAACCAATTTCTCATGCATTAAGAATATGAATCTCATAGCTTGTGTCAAATAAAAATGTCCAAAAATCAAAATAAAACTTAATAAAATTTGCGTTAGATTAAGTCATTACTCATGCCCTTTATGATCTAGTCTCTTAGGGAGTGTGTTTAAGGATTTAGTCTCCTTTCAAAAATAAACAACAACCTAGTTGTCTTGCAAAGCAGACTTACTATATGTATTTAAAATCATTGGAGTTAGTTGGTGACCACCTTCAGGCTATTGTAAATCCAATAGTGGGGTGATTTATCCTCTCTTATGGAGGTAAACCATATATCCATTTTTTGCCTTAGATTTAGGTCAAGCTTTGGCCCTCGCTAAAGCTCCCAGATTTAGGATCTAAGGTTGTTTATTTCCACTACAAAATTTCTCACCTCTTAGGAATTCCTATAATCTTATGTTGTGGAATTGGAATTTAATAAAGATTCAACTCAAATGCATAATTCATCTAAAATTTCAAAAATATAAAGCCCAACCATAAGATAGTTTGGGATGCTCACTAGGCTTCCTAGTACCATGAGCATCCCCTACTCATATCCCTTGGTTCCAAAAATAACTCTTTCCTTTTGCTCAAATTCCACTTGATTTTCCAAAAATAACCAATTGATTGATAGTCCTATCTTTGAAATCTTTGGAGATAATGATCATTTACCTTAATCGAGAGTATTCCTAAGGAATCTCATTCCTTAGGATGTAATTAATTATGGGGGCTTGCCTTTATAGGAAACTTAATGAACACATGTAAAATAGGAGAAGAATCTCTGGTACATTCGAAGACCCATTGTCCTTAGGAGTCCTTATTAGGTGATTAGGTCCATTGTAGGAGGATGACTTCTGTCTCTTGAGATAGTACATCATTCCTTAATGTCGCACCTAATCACCTTAATAAGTACATGTCAGATCTCTATCCCAATATACAAAACAAATTTTTTATTTTCAAATCCCCAAAAGTTTGAGAAATAAATACCACACACTAATCTAATCAACTCAACTAAATAAATAAAGTATGAATGCATGTACTTTTTTATAAAAAAGAGGGTTTTAATTCATTAGCTAAGTACACATCCACATGTTTGAAAGTTTTAAGTGAGTACATCACCATTATTTTACACCAAGGGAATAAAGTACAAGACCTACTTAGGGTTACTTATAGCCTCGCAACCCTAGGATGTCCAGACTAATATACTACTTTTCTTAAATACATATGAATTTATAGGCAGCTATAAGATTAGAAAAACCCATGCAAAAGAAAATTATATTTGATTTCTTTGACTCATGGGTCTTATTCATTGGTCATATCATACATATAAATGTATAAGAGTTTTAGGTGAGTATGATGCCATTGTTCTACACCAGGGGCATAATGCACAAGACCTACTTAGGGCTACTTAAAGCTTCGCAGCCCCGGGATGTCCAAACTAATATACTACTTATCTTATACATATGAGTGTACACAAAGAACCACAAGAATGAGAAGTCATGCAAGAAGGCATATTTGATTTGATTACATGATTTATATATGTGATATGAAATTCTTCTTAAGTATTAACTTGGAGATGCATAGGAGTAGATTTAGGCAAGTGTTGTGTTCTTTTCAAATGAACTATACATTTATAAATCCCATGCAAATTCATATAAGGTAAGGAAAGAGAGCTTCATATTGCATATATTATATATTATCAACATATGAAAACTTATAGATATTTGTAATTAACGTCACTCCATCTAATTTAATTGATTTATGGGCTTTTAAAAATAACTTTTGATTTAATAGTAATAATAGCCATGCCTATTTTTGATTTAAATCAACACATGCAATTTGACATAAAAGAAACTATTTCATTTAGTTAATTATAAAAGAAATGAATGCATGATTACATGTGGAAAGCAACATTTAACATGAGTGGAAAGATATAAAGGAACTTAAGCACATGATCTCATTCATTTCAATTAATTTCTAAAGACAATCATACTAAATAAGGCTATTTAAAATGACCTAAAGTTCTTTAATGTCATTTCATTTTGAGTTTGACTTGATTTAGGGAATCTGAAAGAGTTTCCTAATCATAATTTCATTCCCCATGTGTAAGTTAATTTGGTTCAATGAAGAATATTTAGGTTGATTTTATGTTTTAATTAGGTTAATGTATGAATTAAGTGGATTAATTAACCCTTACCTACATCATCTTAAGTTAATTAATTAATTAATAATGGGCCAATATTATATGCAACCACATGAAAAGTAAATTTGCAATGCTCCTAAGAAATGAAAGGGGCCTAATGCAATTGACTCATGATTAATAGTTAATTAGCCTTATGGGATCTCACTTAACTACTTTTATGGTTTTCTCACACATGTGAGCTAACTATAATTTCATCATCTCTCACTTTGGATCATAGGACACCAAAAGAGCTACCCAAGATTAAATTAGATAAATAGATTCAATTGAATTAATTATGTTCATTAATTAACTAATTAAATCTTAACCTTAACCAATCAAAATGAGATGGACTTAGAGAAAGAGACAAAGAAGGGAGCCTAAGTCTCAATCCCTAAATCCTTTCAATAAGTTAATTAAGGTTCAAGATTGATTTGGATTTTTTATTATTCTTGTTAATTAATTAATTAAGGGGTGTTTATTAATTAATTATTTAAGAGGGATTGGAGAAGACTTAAAGAAAATATTGGAAGAGGGAGTCCCAATCCATTTCCCTAGACTCCATCATAATTAAAAGAGGTTAATAAGCTTAATTGATTAATTAATTTACTGTTCATTTGCTAATTATCACTAATTAAATTAAGAAAGTGATTAAGATTTAATCAATTGATTTCCCTAATTAAGCAACCAATAAAATCCAAAAAAATAAGGGTGGAAGAGGTCATCCCCCTAAACATCCACAGAAAGTTTGAGATTAATTTGATGGTTAATTTGGAAGTAATTAAGCTAATTAGATTTCCAAACCTTAATTAAGCCAAAACTACTATTCAAAATCAATTAATAATAATTTTTCTAGATTCTTCTATGAAATATCTTTAAAATGAGCCTAAGCTTGTATTTTTTTGGATTTTTTTTTAGGATTAGTTATGAATTTGGAAAGTTTCAGGATTAAAAAGAAATAATTAAGCCTATTTAAAGCCTTAATCCTGTCAGGCCATGTGGCAGTTGATGCGCACACTTTCTACATGATGCTATGGGATTTTCTATTTAAGTTGTCACATCCAAAGGGTGACTCGGATGGCAGCGCATGCGATAACTCTGTGGACCATCCGATCTAAGATCAGACAACCACGACTAAACCCATGGATTTGAAGGAAAAATAAGCAATTCTATGCATGATCATATCAGAACCATCCATTTCGATCATGCAAGATGGATAATCCATGATCTATCTCCTACTGAGCGATGAACGATGGCTACCATCCATTGATTATCACTTGATTCGAGCTTACCGAAGCTCGAATGGATGAAATCAATCCCACACCTTCGGGGAAGCAAAACAAAGCAATCCAATAGTGGAAATCACATGACAAAGAACTTTTTTCATAAAAGATCAAGCTATTTTCATTCAAGGATCAGTTTTAATGGCATACCTCATCAAAGCTTATGACCAATTGTTCCAATGATTGAGGAAGCTTCATTTGGTAAAAGTGAAGCCCTGTTGAGCCGCATGAGCGTTCATTTGGTATGGTTTTCTTGGACAACTAATGTATGAGGCATAGATGATCGATTTTGATCAAACTCTACCCTCTACCATCAGGAAGCTTGGGGGATGATTCGTTTCAGCTCATCTTGGTCCAAGGATGGTGTGTGCAAAGTTAATTTTACTTTGCTGGAGGTTTGAGTAAATGGCAATCTGATTGAGGCACCCCTATTTTGGTTTCACATATAATTGAGTGTGGGGATTTTGGGGAGCTCGAGAAGACTTGGAAATTGCTCTAGGATCTCTTTCTTTGGCTACTAGGGTTGAATCAACTATGACTGTGTTTGTGTGAGAATGAGGGGGGTATACCCCTTCATTCTTTGGATCCGACGATAATAGTTGTTTTGGATTTTTGATAAAATGGTCACCATGAGGAGCTCAATTTGGGCATAGAATCATGTTAACTAGCTTCCTTTGAGTGGGGGAGGGTGTGAGAGTGGCTTCCATGGGAGTAGTGGGTGTCCTATGGCTTTCCATGTATTTCAATGGGAATGAGGAGGTGATTTCACCTCCCCATGAGTCATGGCTAACCCAACCACCTTTAGGTCAAGTCAGTCATGGTCTCAGGTGCCTAAGTGGACCTATGAATGGGTGTCAAGTGGCTAAGGGGAGAAAATGACCAAATATGCATGTGTCTTATCTCATGGGATGTCCTAAACCCAAGGGAAAAGTGGTCATTTGACTATGAGTTTGATTTGGACAGATTTGGGATGTGTCAAAACTGGCTTATCCTAAAATTTAAGTGGTTTGGAGTTTATTTGGTTTGATTTGGCTTGATTTGACCTATTTAGGTCCAATAAGATTAGGTTGGGTCAAGTTGACCAATTGGTCAAAGTAAAACCAAGGGTTAGGTCAAGTTCACATGACCAATTGGAGTGTATTGGTGTCATTGGTTTGATTCAATTTGCTTTGGATTTGATTATGGCTCATTTGGGTTCATATAGGTCAAATGGGTCAAGTTGACAAATTTGACTAATTTGACCAAATTGGGTTAAGTTAGGTGTTGAGTCAAGTTCAATTGGATAATTGAAAATGATTATAAGCTTTGGTTTGGTTTAATTTAGATTTAATTTGGATTTTGGCTAATTTGACCCTTTAGGTCAATTTGGGATAAGTTGGGTCAATTGACTCATTGGTCAAATTGGGCTCAATCATGGCTTTAGTCAAGTTCAATAAGTGATTTGGAATAAACTTGAGCCATTGGTTGTAATCAATTTGAGTTGGATTGTGATTTGAGGCCAATTTGGGTCAACTTGGGTCAAATGATCAATTAGACTTGGTTTGGCTCAATTGAGGGTTTGGTCTTGCTCAATCATCGATTATGAATTGGTTTGAATCAAAGGTTCCAGTCATTTTGGCATCTGATGTATTTTGGCTAGTTTAGGTTTGAATTGGGTTAAGGTTTGACTTGGTCAATGGGCTAGGTTGACTTGGTTTGACCCAATTCAAGATAGTTGATTAACCTAGGATGATTGTTGATCATGATATGAGGTTTGGATGGGCTTAGTTCAATCTAATTTGGGTTGAATTAGAACTTGGCTCATAAAGGTCTTTTAGGTCACTTTGGGTCAAGTGGACCTAAATGGGTTAATTGGCTTGATCACAGCTTGATTCAAGTTTAGTTATATTGACCAATGGGTTTGAGATGGAAATATAAATCCAATTGCAAGTGATTCTAAGCCATATGGATTTTGGTTCATATGACAATTTTAAGTGAAAGAGGACTAACTTGGGTTTGATAGGTTAGCTTGGATTTGATTTGATAATTGTAGTTCATGTTTATATTTGGGACAATGATTGAAGGAATGATTGAATCATGAAGAAATCCATGGGTTTTGATTTGGTTCGAATAGGATTTGACCAAGTTCAAGGATTTGACTTAAAAGGGTATAAATTGGATTTTGGTTTGATTTTGGATTTAGTTTTGGCTATTTGAATTAATATTCCATTTATATTTGGGAATTGTTGATCTCACTTTTGGAGTGAGCTCTCAACTTCTCCATCCTAGACATAGGACACCTCTAGCACTAAGAGTTCCTTAGTCTTACCTCACTTCTAGTGAATAGGTGAACACTTAACCTAACCATAGAGACTTAGAAGAGTTAGCTATATGATTAGGTAATGCCTTAGGGGTATTGGGAAAGCTTGCCTACCCTATAGCTTGAACCAAATCATTGCTTCCTTCTTTTAAATCAATTCCAAATTCAAATCAATTCCAAATTCAAGCCAATTTCAAATTCAAATCAATTCTAAATGAAAATCAATCCCAAATTGAAATCAATTTCAAATTCAAACTAATTCCAAACTCAAATCAAATCTAGATCTTCAATCGATTCCAACTCAATTGATTTTATCAAATTTAAATCAATTCCAAAATCTAAATCATGAATCAATTCCAAATGATTGAAATCCATGATCAATTCTAAATCTCAAAATCTTTTCTAAGCCCTTTGATTTGACATTATGGACTTAGCCCAAATTCCAATTCCAAATCAATCCCAACTCAAAATATTTTCTCATAACCCATTTATATTCTCATTTATATTCACAAATATAAATGAAATATAAATTCTAATAACCAAAATCAATTCAAAACTAAACCCAAAATCCAACCAATAATCCAACATATACTCTTTCATGCCAAAATCTTAAACTCCTCCAAACAAAACCAAATCAATTCCAACTCAAAAGATTTTCTGATAACCTATTTGTATTCTCATTTATATTCACAAATATAAATAAAATATAAATTTAAATAACCAAAACCAATTCAAAACCCAAATCCAAATCAAATCAAATTCCAACTTATATCCTTTCAAGTCAAATTCTTGAACTTTGCTAAATCAAACTCAAACTAATCCAAACCCTTGGATTTTCTTCATGATTCAATTAATCCTTCAATCATGAATTCAAATAAAAACACAAACTTCAATCACCAAACAAAAATCAAACCAACCCAAGTTAAACCCATGTTCACTCTTTTGAATTGAAATTGTCAAATGAACCAGAACCCATTTGACTCCAAATCACTTGTAATTGGATTTATATTTTCACCATAGGTCTATATGTGAGTTCAACCAAACTTGAATCAATCCTTGATGTAGTCAATTGACCCACTTAGGCTCAATTAACCTAAAGTGAACTAAAGCACCTTTTTGAGCCAAATTTCAATCCGACCCAAATTGGATTGAACTAAGCCCATCCAAACCTCACATTGTGAGCAACAATCATCCTAGGATGATCAATTACTCAAATTGGGTCAAACCAAGTCAAACCTAGCCATTGACCAAGTCAGCACTTAACTAATATGAAACCTAAACTAGCGAAATCCACCATAGGCCAAATTGATTTGAACCATTGATCTAAACCAATTCATAACCAATGATTGAACATGATCAATACATCTATTAAGCCAAGCTAAGCCCAATTGGCCACTTGACCTAAATAGTCAAAATGGATCAAATCTTGATCTAAGCCAAATTGATTGCAACCAATAGGTCAAATTCATTTTAAAATGTTTGTTGAACTTGACCAAAGCCTTAATTGGCCAACTAGACCCAACCTAGCCAAATTGATCATGAACCCAACATGACTTAAAAAGTCAAACCAACTTGAAATCAAACCAAACCAAAATTGATTAAAACCAAAGCTTGTAATACATTTTAAATAATCAACTAAACCTAAACCAACCCATGACCTAACCTAATTGGGTTAAATAGTTCAAATTAGTCAACTTGACCCATTTGACCTAAGTGAACTCAAATGAACCAAAAAAGAATATAAATCAAATTGAACTAAAACATTGATACCAAAACACTTCAAATGATATTATGAACTTGACCTATCCTTTGGTTTGACTCAATTTGACCAATTGGTTAACTTGACCCAAGTTGACCCATTTTGATCTAAATGAGTCAACTTGAGCAGAATCATATCAAATCAACTCCAAAATCAGTAAAAATTGGCACAACCCATTTTTCAATCATTTCAAATCTGCCTAAAGTAAAATCAAATCCAAATGACTATTTTACCCCTAGGTCAAAGCATAACCTATGGCCAAATCCACTTGGAGTTTGGTCAATTCCTTGTCATGGCCATATGGCTTCCTCTTAGTGGTCTATTTGGACACCAAGGAAGGTGGTGCACATGACCCAATGGGTTTTGGTCAATATCCCACCCATGGACAAAATCAACCCATATAATGGATTTTCTCCACTTGGAATCCCTTCTACACTCATTTAACACATGTGCACCTCCACCATTCCACTCCTTTGCCAAAACCAAAGCACATGGAGCTCCTAACAATCAAAACAACCCATTCAATCAAAGCAATTGATCAAAAATAAAAGAACAAGCTTCAACTATCAAATCCAAGTAAGGGGAGATATTCCCCCCCTCATTTCTACTCAAACAAACTCTCTTGCATTCGATTGAGCTCAAAGGATGGAAAGTAAGCATTCACAAAGTTCCCAAAGAATTTTGAAGCTCTCAAAAATTTCCTTCCCTTAGTTTTCTCCATAGCCGAAACATGGGCGGTGGGAGAAATTTCCACTTCACTCAATCCTCTACCAAATGTAAATTCACTTGGCAAGCACCATCAAGAAGGAAAGTCAAGCTCACCCAAAGCTTTTACCAAGCATCCAAGCCACAGGAAGGGGGACCTAGACCAAAGCTGCAAGCCATTGGAGGGAGCTTTGGTCAAATGGGAGATCTACTTAAAATTGAAGTTTGAAACCCTTAATAGAGCTTCGTCTCCACTAGGCGATGCTACCTCCTCCATTGGAAGTGCTGGTGATAGCCTCCGTGAGGAATGACTCAAAATTTGAGCCTCCATTGAAAATTTCTTGGACTTTTGTGAAGGGAATTATAATCCTAATAGAATTCAATCGTTGGATGTTCTACCATATGCTTCTTAATGGTGTGGGTTGAATCTCAGCCTACCCAAGCTCAAGTGAGCTCGGATCAAGCCATGGAGGATGGACAACCTCCGTCTCCTTTAGGCAAAGGCAAGGATGAATCATGGGTCGTCCATCCCGCATGTTTTGGATGGATGGCCTTGATTAAAACATGCTAGATCTGCTGATTTAATCCTTTATAACTGTAGTTTTAATCCTGACCGATCAATCCTTGATCGAATAGCCCAAGTAAAAGCGCGTCACGTCGCCATCTGACATGGTGTGCTATATGACAACTTAAATAACCAATCCCATCGCTATGTCGAAAGCACGTGTCATGTCAGTAGCCCACGAGGCATTGACAGAATTAGTTATGTAATTAAGTTATTTAATTACCTATTAATTACATAAACTTTATAAATTCATAACAAAATATAGAAAAATCCAAAAAAAATGCAAACTCAAGTTCATTTTAAAGATAATTCAAAGGGAAATAATATAAAATTAAGTTTAATTGATTTTGAACAGTAACCTTCACTCAATTTGGGTTTTATTGGGGATGTAATTATGTTAATTACTCCATAATTAATTTAGTAATTAATTCCAAACTCCCTAGGATTAATTAGTGGGATGACCTCTACCTCCTATGGTTTGTTGGAATTTATTATTAGATTAATTTAGGTAATTGCTTATTTCATCTCTAATCACCCCCTTAGTTAATTAATTGATTAATTAACCTATTAAATAGTGATAAATTTATTAATTAATCTTATTAATCACCTTGGAATAGTGGATAGACTTAGAGAATGAGATTAGGATTCCTTTTCCAAATCTTTTCCCCTAAGTCTATTTCATTTGAATGAAGACTTAATTAATTTGTAAATTGATTAATGATTTAATCACTTCATTAAATAGCATTATTAACCCAACTCAAAACCAAAAATTAATCCAGAAACTTAATCATCTAAATCTTGGGTGGATCCTTAGGTGTTCAAAAGCATAACGTTTGTTTAAGGAAATTATAATCAACCCACATGTGTGAGAGGTTATGAATGTACTTAATGAAAACCCTCTAGTTTAATTAATCAATAATTGTGAGCCAATTGCATTAGGCCCCATTATTTTTTAGGTGCATTTTTATTTACATTCCATGTGATTGTATATCATATGTTGGCTCATAATTACTTGAATAATAATGTTAAAGTGGTATAGGTAAGGGATAATTAACCTAAACAAAATGTAAAATCAATTTAATTGTTCTAAAATTAAACTAAACTAACTCACACATGGCAGAAAATGGGTTAGGACTAGCAAACACTTTTCCACATTCCTAAATCAAATCAAATTAATTAGGGTGAATGAAATCATATGCTTACATAACTCTATCTCTTTCCAAGCACGCTAAATGTTGTTTGCCATATGAAACCATGCATTCATCTCTTTTAAGAAAGTTAATCAAATAAAATATTTCCTTTATGTCAAATTGCATGTTTTGGCCAAAGTGAGAATATGAGTGGCTATTATCATTAATTAAGTCAAAAAATTATTTTCAAAACATATAAATCAAATATTGCAAAATTGAAGTGATGCTACTTATAAATCTTTATAAGCTTGCATGTGACTATAATATGAGATATGCTTTATGTGATTTTCTTCTCTTAACTCTGGATTTGGATAGGATTTGCAAAGTGTATAGTTCATTTGAAAAGAATATTACACTTGCTTAAATCCATTCCTATACACTTCCATGTTATGACTTAGGAAGAACCTTCACATTACCCATGTAATTAAACAACCAAATCAAACAAAAATCTTTTGCATGATTCTTCATCCACTCATTTCTTTTTTTACCCTTGTATTTAAGAAAACTGGTATATTAGTCTGGACATCCCAGGTTGCGAGACTTTAAGTAGCCTGAAGTAGGTCTTGTACCTTACACCCTTGGTGTAGAAAATAATGGCATCGTACTCACTTATATCTTTTATACATGTGAATGTGCATTTTACTAATGGATAAAAGAATCCATTTTTTCTACTAAATAAAAACTTGCATTCATGAAATACTCAAATTTTCCTAAATAACATCTCTTAGCATTCATCATCAAAGTGTGCTAAATTTTTACATTCGCATGTATAGTTTCATTTTGGATCATCCATATGTATGGTATACATGGTGGAAAGAAATAAATGGTTGTGTGTTATGTTATAGTAATTCACCTTAATTAATCTTAAGATGTCTTTCTTGTTGAATAGGTTAATTTAGAGTAAATCTGAACTTAGGGTTAATTAAAACACTTAGCAAAACATTCACCTAAAGAAAAATCATTAATGAATATACCTTAGAAATTACTTAAGGTAGGGATGAAGGAGAAGTTCTCTTCTCTTTTCTTCTCTTTACAACACTTAAAAATAAAGTATAGATTCATTCAAACTAAATCAACTCACCAAGTAAACTCAACAAACCAACTTAATCACTTAAAATGAAACCACCCTTTAAGTTAAACCTCTTATAGTTAGAAAATTCTAACCTTAAAGCCTAGCTAAGACATGCCACACAAGTCTTAAATGGCACACACATTAGGCTTAGTCACCATTCTAGTTCTATGTTAGGGTGATGCATGGTTTGATGCCTGATTTTATTTTATGATGTAATGTTTTAGACTAGATGTTAGGGTGTATGTGCGTAGACTAAATGATAGGGTGATCTTAGCCTAATCATGTCTTCTACCAACGATTGTGCTTAAAGGGGCACTATAATAAAAAATAATAAAATTACTTTTATTGTGCAAATTTCTTACACCCCTAAGCATAATCCAAATTAGAACAGGTGGACTTGGTTACCCATGTGTGGAATGCTAAGTCCAAACTATTCATATACATGCTTGGGTTGTGTGGTATGTTTAGCTAATCTCTATTTTGGAGGTTTAGTTAGATTTAATTTTCCATTTTCATATAATTTTGCAATTAAGATTTGGAATGAATGTTATGGGGGATTAGGATGAACATTGGTCATGAGATTAAGTCTTATGCACCATGTGAAGCCTTGCAGCAAACTACTTCCCAACCAACTAAAGAAGGAAAGAAAAGAAAAAGGAAAGAAAAGAAAGAAGGAAAGAAAAGAAAGAAAGAAAGAAATGAAGAAATGAAGAGAGAAGGATGAAGAATGAAGACCCCCATAACATGAATTCCTTCTAATTTATAATTTTTCATTTATAATACAGGTTGTATAAGGGTAGAGCTTGGCTACCCATTTCTTTTTGGGTTTGTGTGGTGGAGCCTGACCACACTTGGCCTCTTATTTTTTGCACTAGCTTTATAAAATTATTTGATGTTTTTTTTTGTTTGTGCAATTAATATGGCATGCTTTTTGCTAGTTTCTTCATTGATTGATGAATGATCTGGATGCAATTAGGCTCTTAGGAAAAAAAATTTTTTATCTAATTAATAAACTCAAAAATCAAAATTAAATAACTTATAACCTTACTTAAAGCCTAAGATATAAATCATGAAAAATAAAAGATTTAGCAACCCCTTAGATAGATGTTGTATGGTTCACATTATGCATAAAATCATCTTGCTTCACTCTTGCTAATGGAGGGCTTTACCTTTTCCTGAGAATATGGCTTGATCTTTGAGAGCCACGGTGGAAACACATCTCCTTCTTGTTGATTTTGGCCCATAACCAATTTCTCATGCATTAGGCATATGAATCCCATAGCTGTCAAATGAAAATGTCCAAAAATAAAAATAAAAGTTAACAAAATTTGCATTAGATTAAGTCATTACTCATGCCCTTCTTGATCTAATCTCTTAAGGAGTGTGTTTAAGGACTTAGTCTTCTTTCTAAATAAACAACTTAGCTATTTAGAAAAGCAAAAGACTTGCTTACATGTAATTAAAATCTTTGGAGGAGTTAGTTGGAGGCCTCCTCCAGGCGGTTGTAAGTCCAACTATCGGTAATTTGTCCTCTTTTGTGTAGGTAAACCATATGTCAACTTTCACCTTAGCTTTACGTCGTGCCTTGGCCCTCGCCAAGGCTCCCTAGATTTAGGATCTAAGGTTGTTTCTTCCCTTTGCGGACTATAAACATAAATCCTCGCCTCTTAGAAATTTCTATAATCTTATGTTGTCGAATTGTAAGCCCTAAATTTCAAATAAAAATTCAACTCAAATACATAATTCACCTCAATTTAAAAAAATGTAAAGCCTAACCATAGATTAATTTGGGATGCTTAGTAGGCTTCTTAGTATCATGAGCATCCCCTTCTTATCTCCCTTTGGTTCTAAAAATAACTCCCTCCTTTTGATCAATCCCACTTGATTTTCTAATAAAATAAATCCATTGATTGATAGTCCTATCTTTAAAATCTTTGGAGACAATGATCATTTATCTTAATCAAGAGTATTCCTAAGGAATCTTATTCCGTAAGATGTAATTAACTATGGGGGCTTGCCTCCATAGGGAACTTAATGAACCCGATTTAAAATAAATTCTGATTTACTTTTTCATGTAAAGTAGGGGAGGAATCTCTGGTATATTCGAAGACCAATCATCCTTAGGAGTTCTTATTAGTTGATTAGGTCTATCGTAGGGTGATGAATTCTGCTCTCAAGATAGTACATCATTCCTCAATGTCGCACTTGATCACTTTAATAAGTACATCTGCTGATCGACATGATGTCCAACTAGCATATTTTTGTTTTCATTTACCTCATAGATGAAGATAAAAATAAACACCACAGTATTCTTTTGGCAACTTCCCTGGGGATAGTTCCTCTCTCCATCTTCATGGTAAATTATTATTGTCTCCAAGTATCGATAGTAGATTTTCACTTCATATGAGTTCGAGACTATCCTTCTTTTCCATTGGCACTTAGCTTATTTCATTCTTAAGCTAAGCTAGCCAACATCTTTTAGGTTTTAGGACCTCACTCCATGTAGGTCTTAAAACCCCTGTTGGGTCTCCCAATAGGTGAAAATAAAATTTAATAAAAACAAAATAACTAAAACCTTTTTCTTGCCATCTCTATGATAAGGTAAAGTTTTTTTAATATTTTGTGCCACAATCATAAGCAAAGTATCTCCATATCATGTATTTAAATATTTTTCATTGACACTAACACTAAACAACATGAATTGATAAAGTCTTAATAGAAACACTCCCAAAAAATATAATACTTGAAACATCATTATATATATCAAATATAATACTATATATATATAAACAAGTAAAAATGATGCTTTGAGTCGACAACACATTTCTAATTGATCGATTCTGATATAACTTTCCAAAGTTTACATAACAAAACATTTGCACAAAATTTTTCCCAAAGAACATATAACTTAACCTCATTTAACAATCTTCAAGATTGTTATATGAAGGAGATTTTTAAAATCAAAGTCAAAATACTCTTTCAAAAAGCATAAATGAACATCCTCATTCAATATCCCCAAATTTATTGAATGAAGATTTCATTCGAAATAAAATACAAACCATCTTCAAAAAAGCACATATGAATATCTTCATTCAATACACCAAAGTTTATTGAATGAAGATTTCTTTTCAAATTAAAATCAAAACTATCTTTCAAAAATCACATATAAACATCTTCATTCAATATACCTAAATTTATTGAATGAAGATTTCATTTCCAAATAAAATCCAAACCATCCTTCAAAAAGCACATATGAATACTTTCATTTAATAAACCTAAATTTATTGAATGAAGATTGCATTTCAAATTAAAATATAAATCACCTTTTCAAAAGCACATATTTGAAGATGAACATCCTCATTCAATATACCCAAATTTGTTAAAAAAATATTTCATTTTTAAATAAAACTATATCATAAAGTTGAAACTCTATTTCAATATATCTTACATATGTTGACGTTAGAGTTTCTCCCCTTTTCAAAAATTATAAATTTGAAGGCCTCTTCATTAAATATGCCCAAACTTGTTGAATGGAGGCTTTATCTTCCAACAAAATCACACCATTTAAAACTCCACTCAACACATTCTATATGCGTTAAGTGGGATTTTCCATTTTTTCAAAAAAAAGAAAGAAGCAATAAATCACACACAAAAGACTTCATCTTTGAAACATAAACCAAATTGACTTCCATTTCACATACCCAAATTTATTAATTGGAAATCTACTTTGCAAAAATCATGAAAATCAAAATACATTGATATTCCATTTGATATGCCCAAATTTGTCAAATGAGAGTTTCATTTTTCAAAAGAAAATTTTGAATAAATTGGATTCCATTTAACATACCAAGCTTGTTAAATAGAAATCCCTCCTTTCAAAAATAACACAAAAATAAAATCAAATGCACATTGGGACTTTATTTAGCATACTCAAATTTGCAAAGTAAAAGTCTCCTTTCAAAAATCAAAACAAAATAAAACACATTTGGATTCTTTATTTAGCATACCCAAATTTGCTAAGTAAAGATCCTCTTTTCAAAATCACAAAAATCAAACACATTTGGATTCTTTATTAAGCATACCTAAATTTTCTAAGTAAAGATCCACTTATAAAAAAAAAAGAAAAATAAAATCAAAACAAAAAAAGCACATGGACTTTATTTGGCATTCCCAAATTTGCTAAGTAAAGATCCACTTTTCAAAAATCAAAAAAAAAATAAAACACATTTGGACTTCATTTTACATACCCAAATTTTCTAAGTAAAGATCCTCTTTTTCAAAAATCAAAACAAAATCAAACACACATGGACTTTATTTAGCATGCACAAATTTGCTAAGTAAAAGTCATCCTTTCAAAAATCAAGACAAAACAAAACACATTTGGGACTTCACTTAGCATACTCAAATTTGCTAAGATCCTCTTTTGAAAATAAAAAAACACCACAATCAAACACATTTGGGCTTTATTTAGCATACCCAAATTTGCTAAGTAGAGATCCCATTTTTAAAATCAAAATTAAATTTAGATTTGGACTTTATCTAGCACACACATATTTGCTAAGTAAACATTCCATTTCCAAATCGACACATGATTCACATCATGAGCAAACAAGCAAAAGAAGAAGATTGTTTTCAACATCTCATTTAACATACCCAAATTTGCAAAGTGAGTAAATTCCAAAATCAAATTAAAAATAAAATCAATTGATCCTCTACTTAACATACTCAAATTTGTTAAAAAATGGATCCCCAAACATAAAAATAAAATTCAAATATGAACAAATGGACGCATAAAAAATCTCTTCAAAATATTTGAACCTATTTTGAAAATACACAAATTTCTTGAAAGAGGATTCTAAACTCAAAAATTTCTACTCCAATTCATTCGAAATCTCTCTCATACATTCAAAGAGCTCCACTTAACATATTTAAATTATTGAGTGTGGGTTCAAATTTTAAATAAAAATTTAAAAAGTTAACAAAATACCAAAGCAAAATCTAATCTGAGTTTGTTTTCAACAATTGTAGAATTTCAACTCAGTTTCAGTCAGTTTCTACTCAGTTCAGTTCAATGCCATAGACTCTCAGAAGTATGTCTCCACTTTTCCTTTTGGGATGGATTTGGCCTTGGATCGGGCCAGCCTCCCATAACTGACTTTGCCCATCTAGTGAAATTTGGCTGAGGTTTCAAAGGGGCCAGGATCACTTGTGAGGGGGCAACCCTCGCTGCTATTAATAGGGAGGTAGTGGCTGAGTAGAAGCCATCCATCCACATAGAGATGTTCTCTGATTCAGAGTTTCCCTCACTAAATAAGAAGGTTGTGGAGGTTCTTGCAGCAGTTGTAGTGCTAGTGCTAGTATGCTTAGTTGCTCCCATTCTCAGAAGAGTGCAGCTCAGTTCCATCTAAGGGGAAGGTTATCATATCTTTAGGGGTAGTCTCCCCCACCATTGAGATAGGGTATAGTTCCCATCCTGCTCCTCCCCCTATACCAAGCACCTCAATCAATTCTGCAAGATCAAGCGGCATCATGAGCGCATAGCCAAGGAGTTGGAGGTAGTCCCTCAGTTTATAGGAGAGGAGTCAGCCAGGGTAGTTTCCCCCCTGATTACAAGAATAAGTTCCATCCTCTCTCTGGATCTGATGGAGAGGAAGATGTTAGGAGGTTTACTGATGTCACCATCATGGTGTAGTATGAGGCTCCAGGGGGAGGAGGTGGTGTATCGCCTCGGGCTTCTACATTGAGTTGATGGGGCTTATAGACGGTCAGAGTTTGGGGTCCAATTTGATTTACGGTCGGTCATTCATCGTTGCATGGGTGAGCACCTTCCACAAGAGTGGGCCAGAGAGGCCCATGTATCAGCACATATTATTAGCAGGGAGAGGCATAGGTATGCCAGGCAGCCAACCGCCTCTACCCTCATGGGCTATCTCGGCAAGCCGCGTTACGCATCGATTATCGATTCATTCTTTTGATGGGTACCCACCATGGAGGAGACTCACGCATCGAGAGAGTCTCCACCACTCTTCTCCGTCCATCATCTCACAAGTTCCATCTTCCACGGTTCCATCAAAGGCCATGAAGGTAGCATCACGGGTAAAAGCTCCCTTTGATCATGACCAAAAGATCCCATTTCATCCACATCGCCGACTGAGGCAAGGCTAAACTCTCCTGCTCAACCTCCTACTCTAGCTATGGTGAAGAGGGAATGGTGACCTCGAAGCATCATAGTCATGCCATCACCACCACCACCACCGCAGTAGATCATGGAGATAGCAGCAACATAGAGACAAGGAGACAGAACCATTGTCTCTATGACTATAGATCCTCCCAGGAGTACCACTCCACCCAAATCTAGTGAAAGTCAGGAGCATGTATCCTCCAGTGAGTGTAGTCCTCATAAGACTAGCTCTCCAGCATCAGGGGAGGTTAGATGTAGTTCTGTTCATGACAATGATCCCACCACTAGTCAGCCATAATCATTTGTACCTGCCCAGCTAGACCACTCCCTAAATGATATTATAGCCCAATATCTTATGGAGAAGGAGGAAATCCTATGGTATGCTTGGTCTGACCTAGAAGAAGAAAAGGTTAGCTTTGATCCCAATGAAGATGATATGTTAGAGGACTCAGCAGAGGTGCATATGATTAATACTAGGGGTTCTCTCATTCGAGATTAGCAGAGTTTAGAAGGTGCTACAGCTAAGTAGGATGATACATCCTACTCGACCCAACACCTCCTTCAGCAACTCAAATAGAACTATGAGCAGATTGATAAAATGGAAAAGAGGCTTGAAGATTTTATAGTAGCAATTTTCACACTTTAGAATCAAGCCCTAGCTACCCTTCCTACTATTGTCGAGACCGGTTAGCCCGAGTTGTTACATGTCTTGGATTAAGCCAAGACTTAACTTCCAGTAGAGCAAAATAGCACCAGCTTGTATAGGAAGGTAGTGGTTAGTACCTCTGTATAAGAAAAAGATATTAAACTCATGGTTGAGCACCAAGTGAGAGAAGCGTTGTCATAAGCTTGAGGTGGTTCACCAGTTCTAAACAGTAGACCCTACCCAAACAAATTTGATGTTATCCAATATCCTTTGGGTTTTGTGCCTCCTTCTTTCAAGAGTTTTGATGGTAGTGGAAACCCATGCCAGCACATAGTGCATTTCAGGGCCAGCTGTTGCAACACTGGTGGTAGTGATGCGTCACTATTCCATCTTTTTATCAGTAGTTTAGGGGCATAGCCTTTGATTGATGCGCTGAACTCCCCAATAGTTTAGTGAAGACTTTTGTTGAGTTAGAGTAACTCTTCGTTAAGAGGTTTGCTAGAGCTCAGTAAAGAGTAACTGTGGGCTATCTCATTGTAGCACAACAACACCACGGTGAGTCCCTTATTGATTATATTCTGAAATGGCATAATTTGAGTATGAATTTTGAACCACGGCTATCTGAACAGCATGCCATTGAAATTCTACTAAAGAATATTCATGGCCCGATCACCTTCATGCTCAAAGGTTTTACCATCAAGACATTTGAGAAGCTAATCAACAAGGCAGATAGTCTACAAGAAGTGGCCAAACAGTTGCCTTTTCAAGACCAACCATCAAAGCCAAAGTCACAGAAGGCCTATGAGAAGAAGTCGGGGGCAGTAGCAGCATTGGATAAGAGGAAGCAACCGGCCAGTGAGCAGTATGAGAGCCTCGAGCTCCATAGCCATCACTTCCACCTCCTCTACCACCTTTGGGCCATCCTATTGGCATGGCCTTCACCTCCTCCTCGACCATACCCTGGTGAGTACATATAGGTAGCTACCATCCACCTACACTTTTAGATAAACTAAACAAAACTTATTCATTGAAGAGGAGGTAGTCAAAAAAAAACTTTAAGAACCTCTTAAAGAAACCTGATTTTTAGCTACCTGAGCCTAGGAAGCTGGAAGAAGTGGGCAGGAGTAATGATCCTAACTTTTTCCCCTACCACCGCATGCTAGGCCATGTTTTGGAGGATTGCTTCACATTTAAGTACTGGCTTGAGCATAGCTACAAGACCGGTGCCATAGTTATCCTAAAGAAATATCTAGTGGAACAACCATCCAGTTCTGTCAGGGTAATCCTTGGGGATACTTGTAATCCTCTCAAAACTAAAGAAGGTTGTGATATCTTTTTATCCCGAACCTCTGAAAAGATTATTTCAAAAATCAAGAAACTTTCCTTGCAGATGCCTGAGGCAACTCGAACCTCCCACATTAAGGAAGGTTTGTATGTTTTCAAAGACAACTTGAGTAAAGCGGGAGCTCAGCAGCAGCAGAAGCTCATACCTTCTTGGGATAGCTAAGCAGCACAACCAACGATCGAGCCTAACCTCCATTCCACTGTTACAACTACTACTTCAGCCGGCACTTCTACTTCAGCTAGTTCTTCTTCTAGTATACATCTTGTATCGGCAAATGAGGGCACCAAATCCCTCACCCCACTTACTTTACTAGATTTCTACTATGTACCTCCTTTTAAATCCAAGAAATTGAGGAATAAAGCTAGTTTGAATTACATCTGTGTTACTTATGATGGGTTGTCTGATTCTACTCCTTTAGAAAACTCTTCAAGCCTAAATAATAATTATAATAACTCTGATCTTCCCTTTTTTGATTTAAATATAGACCTTTCATTTTTGAATACTATGGGTTCACCTCTTGAGATAGACTTGGAATCATCTGATTTTGAGGGTCCTATAGGAGAAGCAGTAGGTGAGCCTGACAAGCAGGTAGAATTTTTCACTAAACTTCCATAAGAGATCATCAAAGTTAACCTCCGTAGTGGCAAAGTTCTACCTCCTAGAATAGCACCACAACAACAACAACAACAACAACAACAACAACAACAAGCCTTAATCCCACTAGGTGGCATTTATGAATCCTTGTCATTGTGTATTATGTGTCAAATTCTCATTTAATTCAAGTATACTAAGATCATTTTTACACATCTTAACCAAGTCTTTTTAGGTCTACCTCTATCTTTCTTAACATAAGGAAAATCTAATGCATCTACTCTCCTAATTGGGTCATCGGACGGCCGATGCTTTATGTGGCCAAACCATCTAAGGCGACTCTCCCTAATCTTATCTACCACTAGAGCTACTCCAACTTTTTCCCGAATATACTCATTTTGCATTCTATCTCTAAGTGTAAAGCCACTCATCCACCTAAGCATCCTCATCTCTGGCAGCTTAGTCTTATGTTTCTCTTTTATTGGCCAACATTCCCATAAGTCATTGCGGTCTTACCACCATCTTATAAAATTTTCCCTTAAGTTTTCTATCACATAATAGGCGGATGCATTCCTCCACTTCAACTATCCAACTTGAATTCTACTAATAACATCTCCATCTATTTCACCATCATTTTGAACAATAGAGCCTAAATATCTGAATCACTCTTATTAATGACTTGATCACCTAAAGTCACAACACTATCACTAAAACTTCTACAACTAAAATTACACTATATATTCAGTTTAGATCTACTTAAAACCTTTAGACTCTAAAGTTGACCTCCATAATTCAAGTTTAGTTGGACTCCCTCACTAGTCTTATCAACAAGAAGAATGTCATCAACAAAAGCATACACCAAGGTACATCTTCTTGTAAATGCCTCGTAAGAACATCCATAACTAAAGTAAAAAAGATAAGGGCTTAATGTTGATCCTTGATGTAATCCAACTGAAATAGAAAAATATTCTATCAATCCTCCTTGTGTTTGGACACAAGTAATAGCTCTAGTATACATATCCTTAATGACTTGAATATAACCAATATTGACTTCTTTCTATTCTAGAACTCTCCAAAGAACATCTCTTGAGACTTTATCATAATCTTTCTCTAAATCAATAAATATCATATGTAGATCCTTCTTATTTTTCTCTATGCTTCTCCATCAAACCTCTTAATAAATGTATAGCATCCATAGTAGATCTACCTAGCATGAAACCAAATTGTGAGAAACTTATGTATCACATCATAACCTATGCTCAATTACTCTCTCCCATAATTTTAATGTATGGCACCTTAACTTAATTCCTCTATAATTTGCACACTCTTGTGCATCACTTTTATTCTTAAATATAGGAACCAACAAACTCTTTCTCCACTCATCTGGCATCTTTTTAGTCTTTAAAATAACATTAAAAAGATTTGTAAGCTAAGAAATTCCTTGATCTTCTATTGGAATATTATCCGGTCCTCTTGTTTTCACATTTCATTTTCTTTAAAGCTTCACTAACTTTAGATTTACTAATACGATGATAAAAATTAAATTCTCTATTTTTGTTTAAGGTATTAAGGTTGCTAAAATCAATCGTACTTTTAGATCCTTCATTAAAAAGTTTATTAAAATACCTCATTCACCTATTTTCAATATCTTTTTCTAAGAAAAATACTTTATTATTTTCATCCTCAATACCCCTCACTTGAACTATGTCTTTACTTCTCCTATCTCTTTGGTTGGCTAACTTATACATACATCTTTCACCTTCTTTGGTATCTAATCTATTGTATAAATCACTAAAAGCTAAATTTTTTTGCATCATATATTGCTTTCTTAGAATCTCTATAGGCCATTTTATATCTTTCCCAATTTTTACATCTAAACCAAGTTTTATAATAATGCTTCTTATTTTTTATCTTTTCTTGCACACTTTGACTCCACCACCAACTATTCTTATTAAAAGAAGCTTTTCCTTTTGATTTGCCAAGCACATCTTTAGCAACATGCTTAATTTCACTTGATATTTTTTTCGTTAGCTTCCTTATGAACATCCCAAACTCTAATTTCTTGTAGCTTGCTCTTAAAAATATTTTTATTTGTGTTCTTTAAGTGTCCCCATCTAATCCTAGGACAATAATTTAGTTTATTTTTCTCTTACAACCTTTCATCTTAAAATCTAAAACTAATAAGATGTTGGGTACTTAAAATTTCACTTGGAATGACCTTACAATCTTTACAATCTAAGCGATCTATTTTCCTTATCAAAAATAATCAATCATGTTTTACTAGATCCATTTTATAAGTAATAATATGTTCATCTCTTTTCTTAAATAAAGTATTAGCAACTACAAAATCATAAGCTAAGGCAAAATCTAATATAGTCTTACCTTCTTCATTAGTCACTCCAAATCCATAACCACCATGAATACTTTTAAAATCTTCTACCACTCTACCAACATGTCCATTTAAATCTCCCCCAATAAATACTTTTTCTTCAAGAGGTATCTTTTGAATTAATCTCTCTAATTCATTCCAAAATTTTTCTTTTGAGCTTACCTCCAAACCTACTTGAGGAGCATAGACACTTATAACATTGATAATCTTAGTATCAATTATAATCTTTAAAACTATAATTCTATCTCCACATCTATTAATACTTATAACATTATCCTTCAAACTTTTTTATCACACACCTACACCATTTCTAGTTTGACTTTTACCTAAATACCAAAGTTTAAAACCTAAACTATCAATCTCCTTGGCCTTCTCACCAACCCATTTAGTTTCTTGAACACATAAAATATTTATCTTTCTATGAACCATAATATCTATTAATTCCATTAATTTACAAAGTACCTATATTCCAAGATCTAACCTAATTCTAGTTTCATGGACTAACTTCTTTGCCGCATCCGTCCATAATGTAGCCCCTTATTTAACACGCAGACGATCGGACTCTAACATTTTCATGTATTCAAGCCATACAGTGCGTGGCTTCCAGCAGATGCCCTAGCATTAACACAATGATTTAAAGGATTCATGTCATGATTATTTTGATAAATTTTATGCTGGCTGTCGACTACCTAATGCAACCCTCCACTTTTTGCATCCGAACTTGGGACCGGCAATGGTAGTGTTAAATAAGCAAGATAAGGGAAAATAAGTCATTGGTACCAATGAGGAAGAAGCCCTCCACAGGATGCTAAACCCATGGATATGCTTGTGGAGGATCAGCCCAAAGTTGATTACAATATTCTCGCTCACATAAAAAAGTTGTCAGCTAAGCTAAGCATATATGATGCCCTTATCTTATCCAAAGAGGTGAGGGAATCATTAATTAAGGCTCTTCTTGATCCAGAGATATGCTTAGCTCAGCTGATCGCTATTGGAGAGGAGGCATATTATGCTAGAGAAGCACAGGGAGTCACATTTACAGATGAAGACCTTCTTCTAGGGGACATGGAGTACAACCGTCCCCTCTACATCACAGTGGATATGGACAAATTTAGACTCTCCAGGATTTTGGTTGATTCAAATGCATCGGTGAACATTATAAGTCTAAAGACCCTTGCCTAATTATAGATTGACATCTCTACACTCTAAGGAGATTGGATGATGTTGAGAGGATTTAATGAATAGGGTGAGAGGGCTTTTGGCTCCATAGTGTTACCTTTGAAAATAGGTGACTGGAAGACCAAAGCCAAGTTCTATATAATTGATTCAAATACATCATTCACTACTTTGCTCAGTAGGCCTTGGATACACCAGAATAAGATGATTCCATTCTCTCTTTATGAGTGCATCAAGTTTTGAAAATATGAGATCGAATACTTTGTCAAAGGAGATGAAAAGACATTTTCAGTTAGAGAGGTTGAGATATATGAAGATGTGACCTACTATCTTCCTTAAAATCAAAATTTCTATTCTTGAGAACTTGGCCAAAATTTAAATACATAAGAAAAAGAAGAAAAAGAAAAGGAAAAATAAAAATAAAAGTAAAAGGAAAATACAAGTGTGCGAGAAAAGACCACCGAGGAAAAGGTTGAGCCACATGTTACATTTTACCCATAGTTCATTCCACCATATGAACACAGGGTAGGATGACTTGACTTCTGCCAAGCAGAGGCAAAGGCAAATATAGAGGCAATTCGAGAGAAGGAAGACACCCTGGTCAACAGCCAGCCAACAAGGGTTATGTTTCAGTCCACAAGAGTACTCCTACTATTCACAAGACTTGGAATCCAGCTCAGATGACAAGTCTCATGTGATTCGCATACTAGACAACCCCTCTCAGTAGGTTTCATTGGAGGTGACACTCAAGCCAGGCAGTGATGAAGACCAGGCCAAGCAAAGCATGAAGTATTCAAATCACTATTGTCTAAAATTATTAGGTAGTAGTCGGGAACTTTAGCTCTAACCTCACTTTCCTCTCAAAAAGTTGAAAGTTTAGTAGTTTAGGAAGCCCCTAGGTCTACCATGGATATCAAGCTGAAGAGATTCCTATTGGGATCATCATCCTCAAGTCCAAAAGCTGATGTAGAACTTGAGGATAATTCATCTAAAGATTTAATGGATTTACCATTTGAGTGGTACTCACCTTGTGTTCTTAATCTTGCAAGGAAAGGTTTGATTCCTTATACATGGTCCAAGAACATGTTTGAGTATTTTGAGAAGCTATAGAATAACAAAGGCAGGGATGCACAATCATGATCAGGAGTAGGATTCGATACAGTAGGTCCAGTCAATGATGACGATTACTGCTTAGTTGTCACCAATCATCTAGAGTTTGATAGGTTATTGTCAAACCATACTAACTCTTATGAGGAGGTGTGTTTAGAAACTTTAGATGATCCAGATGATCTTCAAATCAAAGATGCATCTCCAGAATTTGAAGAAGAAATCCATTCAACCATCGACAAGCTCAAAGAAATCAGCCTCAGGATAGAAGAAGATCCATGCCCTATATACATCAGTTCTCAGCTGAATGAAGAAGAAACTAATGACTTAGTTAGGCTATTAACAGAGTTTAAGGATTGCTTTGCATGGAGCTATGAAGTGATGCCCAGATTATCTTCTAACATAGCAGTCCATAAACTAGCAATAGACCCTAACATTAAGTCTATCAAGCATGCTCCTAGATGCATGCGATTAGAAGTCGAACAACAGGTCATTTCGAAGTTAAGAAACTGATCAATGCTAGTTTCATCATGAAAGAAAAATACCCTACCTAGTTAGCTGTCATACGGTTAAGAAAAGAAATGAAATTATGTGTATGTGATTTCAAGGACTTAAATAAGGCATGTCTAAGGATGAATTTCTAGTTCTATACCGATGAATGGTGGACATTACCTCATCTCATGCAGTATTCTCCTTTATGGATGGGTCATCTGGCTACAACCAAATCAAGATGTCCCCTAAGGATAAAAGAAATACTACTTTTTGAACCCCGATCAAAATCTTTTGTTATAAGGTCATGCCTTTTGGCCTTAAAAATACTGGTGCCACATACCAACGGGCCATGACTCAGATCTTCAATAAACTCATTGATAATCAAGTTGAATGCTATGTTGATGATCTAATAGTCAAAAGCAAAGAGATGGAAGACCATCTCTTTGACTTGAGAATAATTTTTGAATGGTTAAGATAATTTAACCTCAAAATGAATCACCTGATGTGTGCATTTGGATTAGCTTCAGGGAAGTTCCTTGGGTTTATTGTCTGACACTAGGGAATATAGATAGACCCAAAAAAGATCAAAACTATCTTAGAAATGTCACTCCCTAAATTCTAACTCAACTCAGATCATTCCAAGGATGGTTGACGTATCTAAGAAGCTTTATCTCCAATTTATCGGGGAGATGCAAGACATTTTCAGCACTTATCAAAAAGAATGTGAAGTTCAAGTGGGATGACAAGTGCCAACATGTTATTAAAGACATCAAATAATATTTGGTAAAGCTACCAGTTCTAACAACCCCTACCCTGAGAAAGCCACTAATCCTTTACATTGTTGCATTGGAAGACTCCCTCGGTGCTTTGTTGGCCCAAGCTAATGACAAAAGGAAAGAGAATGCTCTCTACTACCTCAGTCATCGTTTGATCCTTGCTGAAGCAAACTATCCACCTATTGAGAAACATTGCCTAGATTTAATAGTCCCATCTCAAAAGCTATGACACTATATACTTTCTCATAAGGTGGACTTGATTTCAAGAATCAATCCACTACAGTATCTCATGACATGGCCAACATTATCTAGATGTTTAGCGTGTTGGTCCATGATTCTCTCACAGTTTAATATCACATTCATTTAATTTCTTAGCATCAACTTCTGGATTTCTCACTTAGTGATGATCTCCCTGATGAAGAAATCATGAACTTAGGGGAGGTTGACAATTGCCACTAGAAGCTGTATTTTGATGGTGCGGCTTCCTTTCAAAAGGAGAAGAACCACGATCTACTCTTCCAGAAAAGGCAGAAGTAGGAATTATTTTCTTAACACCAAACCACGATGAGATTGTCATGCTATCTATCCAATCCATGCACCAACAATGAAGCCAAGTATGAGGCTTTGATTACCGGTCTAGAGTTAGCCATTACAGTGTGTGTCAAAAGCATTAACATCTATGGGGATTCTGAGTTGGTTGTCAACCAGTTTGTCAGGTCCTATAAAGTTCTAAATCCTAAGCTTTGTCATTATCATAAGTACACCATGGAGAGAATGCAGTAGCAGATGCTTTGGCCAAACTCCTTAAAGAATTGACATGTCCGAAAGATGAGTCCATTCCAATAAGGGTTCTGAATAGACAAGTCCTATCTCTTATTGATGTTGAACTCGTCGAGTGACTTTCTCTTGAAGGGGAGGTTACCATTGCCGAAATGGATGAGGAGCTAGATTGGAGGCAACCATTCATGGATTACTTAACTAAAGGTAAACTACCTCAAGAGAAGTCACAAACCCAATAGATGAAAAAGAGAGCTCTCTCCTATGCTCTCGTGGAAGGCACATTGTACCAGCGATCTTTTGATCAAATGTGGTTATGTTATTTGGACTAATACGAAGCCCATAGGATCGTAATTAAGGTACATTCAGCTTTATGCAGAGTACATCAATCTAGTCCAAAGATGAAAGCAAAGATCAAAAGATTAGGATACTATTGGCCTTCGATGATTATAGGCTGCATGAATATGGCTAGGAGATGCCATCGGTGTTAGGTACATGGTGTGGTCCTACATCAACCACCCAACATTCTACATCCAACATTGGCCTCATGGCCATTTGAGTGTTGGGGTACCGACATTATGGGTCTGATTGATCGTCCTTCTTCCAAGGGTCATTGGTTCATCTTAACTACCACCGACTTCATTTCCAAGTGGGTAGAGGTAATCCCACTCAAAAAGGTCACAACTTAGCATGCGCTCTAGTTTTTAGGAGCCATATCGTATATAGGTTCGCGGTGCCTCAATGAATTAAATTCAATAATAATACTGCATTCAAGAGCATCAAAATCAATAGCTTCACTAAAATACACAATAAAAATTGGATATACTCCACCATCTACGGCCCTAGGGAGAATGTCCTAATAGAAGCATTCAACAAAACTCTCATCTAGATACTAAAGAAGACACTTGCTGATAATAAGCGACAGTGGCATGAGTAGCTTGTTGAAGCCTTATGGGCATACTGCACCATATACAGAACTCCAACTCAATCTACCCCAATCTCCTTAGTGTATGGGTTTGAAGTTATTCTACAATTAGAAGTTCAACTCCCTTAACTAACAATAGCAATGAGTAGTAAAATCACTATTGAGAAGAATGCCAAGTTGCAGTTAGAAGAGCTCGAAGGTTTAGAGGAGAGACGCCTACGGGCATGCCAGAATCTCGAGTTGTACAAAGCCAAGATAATTCAATCTCACAACAAGCTAGTTTTCCCTAGAGCTTTTCAAGTAGGAGAGCTTATTTTAGTTCTAAGGAGTCCAATTATTGCCTGTCAAAAGATGGGAGTCAAGTTTGAACCCACCTAGGAAGGCCCTTTTGTCATAGAGAAGGCCTACCAGGGAGGATCTTAGCAGCTTATTGATTGTAAAGGGGAACACCTGATGCTTCCAATTATTGGGCTCTATTTGAAAGAATATTTCCCACAAAAATCATGTTCAAAAATAATTTTATCTTCAAAAATTTCATTCCAATTCATCAATTTTTTTTCTTCATTCGAAGAATTGTTTTTTTGTTTGTGAATCTTCCATGGTGTGTTTAAGATAGGTGTAAGAGAAACTAAGAGGCATCTGGTCCTTCTTTCACAACACAAACACAAATTAAATCCAACTCCCCACTAGCGCTACTAGAATAGGTGTGAGAGAACCCAAGAGGCATCCTATTTTGACTAGCATAACTAACTTAGGAGTAAGTGAACCCAGCCAGCATCCTTCCTTGGTGGGGTCATAACTGCCATTCATGGCACCATTTCATCAAATTCCCCCAACGTGTTTAGGATAAGTGTGAGAGAACCCAAGAGGCATCCTATCCCTTCCAACACAAACACAATAACAAACACATCATTTATCTCGAGCTTTTTTGATGTGGGAACAAGCCCCCTATGGCACTCACTCATTAGCTGCTCTAAGTCAGGCTGACATGCTACATCGCTAGTGTGTTACCCTAGTGGTCACTTATTTGACGGATGTGAGTCCCTGCACTTTCTTCCTGACTTGACCATTGCAAATCAATGAGTGCCTTGTTAGTTTGGTAAACTTTGATGCACATCCAATAAGCTACCTCATGTTTACTCAGTTTAAGAGGATGTAAGCTTACATGCTTTCTTCTTGAACCAACCATCATGTACTGACTAGGTCAAGAATATTTGAGGTTTATGATAAGTCCCCCCAGTGACTCCTTTTCTCTTGACTACTTTTGAGTTGATATAAGTTCCCTAGTGGCATTCACTTAGTAGTCTCCCTAGATCGAATATAACGTCAAGAAGACTATCACATCAATTACGATGTAGGAAGATGTAAGTCCCGATGCTTTCTTCTAGTGATTGTTGCAAATGGTACCTTAGGTTGGTTGATGTTCGCTATGCTGACAACGACTCACCTAGTGGATACACCACTCTTAGCAGATACGAGTCCCTGAGCTTTCTCCTTGAGTTGGCCATTGAATACCTGTAGATATTATCTTCTCCAGAGTTTTGGATAAAGCCCTTTGTGACCCCATCCCTTGTGGAACTCTATTTGGATCATGTCTTTTGCGACCCCATTTAGACACTATATGGGTTGCCCATAGATTGGATAGCCCCCCTTTCCTAGTAGTTGCCCCTGTGGTTGGAGAATTTGTTTAGTGGATGAATAGATTCTCCCTTTGTTCAGTAAAATTTGAGATAGGTTTAGGCTAATATGAGCTCCTTCTCAGTATAATCCCTCGCAAACTAATAGGGTCCATGATAAACAAATAAACAAACAAACAAACAAATTATTCACTTATGGATTAGGAATTCAAGCCCCCAGTGGCCCCTTTCCCAAGTAGGCATCTTATCTTTAGGGCATTGTTAGCAGAACTCCCTATAGGAATTTCCTAACTACTCTTGAGTAGAGTTAAGTCCTTGGGTTGGCATTCTCTCAGTAGTCACCCTTAGGTCAGGTTGAATTTGTTTGCCACAAGCAGGTTACCTAGGTCATCTTGCTTTGAAAGATATAACTCTACTGCGCATTCTTTCTAGCATGACTATCACCAACAGATGGGCAGCCCTAGGTTGGGTTGACATGTTACCTTGCTAATGTGTTGCCCTAGTGGTCTTTTATTCAAGAAATATGTGAGTCTCCGAGCTTTCTTCCCTGAATCAACCATTATAAACCAAAAGGCACCCATTTGGCTGAATAGTTCTCCCCTCGGCTAGGAAAGTACTCCCTTTGGATCGATAAATGTGAAGTTAGGCCAAAGCCAATACGGCCCCTACTTAGTGCAATCCATCATAAACTGATGGGACCCATCAAATATAACTAATAAATAAAATTAACTTTGATTATCTTTGAGCTGATTTAAGTCCCCCAGGGACATTCACTCGATAGTCAGCCCTAGGTCGGGTTGGCATGCTACCTTGCTAATATGTCACCCCAGCATTCTTTTGCAGTGGAAGATGTGAGTCCCCATGCTTTCTTCCTGAAATTGACCATTGCAAATTGAAAGACAACTCCTTTGGTTGGATAGTCCTACTATGTGGTTGATAGATTACCCTTTTGGATTGGTAAATCTGAGATAGGTCTAGGCTAATATAAGCTCCTTCTCAATATGATCTATCGCAAACTGATAGGGTCAACCTCAAAATTTAAAACTTAAAATCAGAAACAACTCCAAGCCTCCTCCCTAGTGGAGTCAAATTATACAAACAAATAAAACAAAATCAACCAACCTCCCTTAGTGGAATCAATCAAATAAACAAATCAATCTGCTTCTCCTCAGTGAGATGCAAATCTTCTTGATTCCCCTAGTGGAACCAATTCAATCCAACTTGAACTTGCTCCCTTGGTGGAGGATTCACATTTTCTATCCCCAGCGGATCCAAAATTATAATCCCTCTGGGAATTTTACAACCTCTCATCCCTAGTGGATGACTTGAACTTGCTCCCCTAGTAGAGAGTTCACATTTTCATCCCCAGTGAGGTACCAAATCATAAACAATCCAACAAATCAAATCAAATTTCTCCTTAGCGAGACTCAAATTAAATCAAACCTCTTATCCACAGTGGATGATTTCAACCTTTTCCCCTAGTGGAAGGTTCATAGACTCAATCCCTAGTGGATTTTTCCTTCACTCTCTTATGTCTTTGGAATAAGTAGGGTTGCATTGCACTAAGCTCTTGATTCCATCTACACCTCAGGTTTAAGAGTAGATCATTTTAATTAGTGCTTGCAATCACTCGAGCATTGCTGATCTTCTCGGTCAACACCAATACATGTGGTATGCCTTGTTAGTCACACCACACCTATTGGGCGCCCTTTGTTGACCTCACTTTTAAAGAGAGCTTTCAACTTCTCCATCCTAGACTCCTCTAGCACTAAGAGTTCTAAAGTCGGAAGACACTTCTAGTGATTAGGTGAACATTTAACCTAACCATAGAGACTTAGAACAATTAGCCATAGGAATAGGTTATTCCTTAGGGGTATTAGGAAAACTTGCCCACCCTATAGCTTGAACCAAATCCTTGCTTCCTTCTTTGAAATCAATTCCAAATTCAAATCAATTCCAAATGCAAATCAATCCTAAATTCAAATCAATTCCAAATTCAAATCAATTTCAAATTCAAACCAATTTCAAACTCAAATCAAATATAGATCTTCAATCAATTCCAATTCAATTGATTTTCTCAAATTCAAATCAATTCCAAAATCTAAATCATGAATCAATTCAAAATGATTGAAATCCATGATCAATTCTAAATCCCAAAATCTTTTCTAAGCCCTTTGATTTGATCTTATGGACTTAGCCTAAATTTAAAATCCAAATCAATCCCAACTCAAAATATTTTCTCATAACCCATTTATATTCTCATTTATATTCATAAATATAAATGAAACATAAATCCAAATAACCAAAATCAATTCAAAACTAAACCTAAAATCTAACCAATAATCCAATATATACTCTTTCAAGCCAAAATCTTAAACTCCTCCAAACAGAACCAAATCAATTACAACTTAAAATAATTTCTCATAACCCATTTATATTCTCATTTATATTCACAAATATAAATGGAATATAAATTTAAATAATAAAAACCAATTCAAAACCCATATCCAATTCAAACTAAAATCCAATGTATACCCTTTCAGTTCAACTTCTTGAACTAAGCCAAATCAAACTCAAACCAATCCAAACCCTTGGATTTTTTTTATGATTCAATCAATCCGTCAATCATGAATTTAAATATAAACTCAAACGTCAATCACCAAACTAAAATCAAACCAACCCAAGTCAAGCCCAAGTTCACTCTTTTGACTTGAAATTATCAAATGAACTAGAACCAATTTGACTTCAAATCACTTGCAATTGGATTTATATTTCCATCATAGCTCCATATGTGAGTTCAACCAAACTTGAATCAAGCCTTGATCAAATCAATTGACCCACTTAGGCTCACTTAACCCAAAGTGACCTAAAGCTCCTTTTTGAGCCAAATTCCAATCCAACCTTAATTGGATTGAACTAAGTTCATCCAAATCTCACATTGTGAACAACAATCATCCTAAGATGATCAATTACTCAAATTGGGTCAAACCAAGTTAAACCTAGTTGTTAACTAAGTCAACACTAAACCATAAATGAAACCCAAACTAGCCAATATCTACCATTGGCCAAATTGATTGGAATCATTGATCTAAACCAATTCATAACCAATGATTGAACATGATCAAGCCATCAATCGACCCAAACCTAGCATAATTGGCCACTTGACCCAAGTTGACCTACCTTGACCTAAAAAGTCAAAATGGGTCAAATCTTGATCTACACCAAATTGATTGCAAACAATGGGTCAAATTCAATCTAAAATGATTGTTGAACTTGACCAAAGCCTCAATTTGCCAACTAGACTCAACTTAGCCCAATTGACCATGAACCCAACTTGACCTAAAAGGTCAAACCAACTTGAAATCAAACCAAAGCTTATAATACAATTCAAATAATCAACTAAACCAAAACCAACCCATGACCTAACGTAATTAGGTCAAATTGGTCAAATTGGTCAACTTGACCCATTTGACCTAGGTGAACTCAAATAAAACAAAACAAAATATAAATCAAATTGAACCAAACAAATGATACCAAAATACTTCAAATATTCATATGAACTTGACCTAGTCATTAATTTGACCCAATTTGACCAATTGGTCAACTTTACCTAAGTTGGCCCATTTTGACCTAAATGAGTCAACTTGAGCCAAAATCATATCAAATCAACTTGAAATTCATTCAAAATTAGGACAACCAATTTTTCAATTATTTCAAATCTGCCTAAATCAAAATCAAAGCCAAATGACCATTTTACACCTAGGTAAAAGGCTAACCTATGGACAAATCCACTTGGAATTTGGTCAATTTCTTCTCATGGCCACATGGCATCCTCTTAGTGGTCTATTTGGACACCAAGGAAACTGGTGCACATGACCCAATGGGTTTGGGCCAGCCAAATCCAACCCAAGGCCAAAACTGACCCATCCAATGAATTTTCTTCACTTGGAATCCCTCCTACACTCATTTAACACATGTGCACCTCTATCATTCCACTCTACCAAAGTCAAAGCACATGGAGCTCCTAACAACCAAAATAACCCATTCTATCAGGGCAACTAATTAAAAATAGAAGAATAAACTTTGACCATCCGATCCAAGTAGGGGGAGATATACCCCCCCCCCCCCTCATTTCCACTCAAACAAACTCTGCATTCGATTGAGCTCAGAGGATCGAAAGCAAGCATTCCAAAGTTTCCAAAGCATTTTGAAGCTCTAAAAAATTTCCCTCTCTCGATTTTGTCCATAGGCGAAATAGGGGAGGTGGGAGAAATTTCCACTTCACTCAATCCTCAACCAAACCTTAATTCACTTGGAAAGCACCATCAAGGAGGAAAGTTGAGCTAAGCCAAAGCTTTTCCCAAGCATCCAAGCTAGGGGAAGGGGGACCTAGACCAAAGCCGCAAGCCATTGGAGGGAGCTTTGGTCAACTGGGATATATACTTCAATTTGAAGCTCAAAACTCTCAACAGAGCTTCATCTCCCACTAAAAGCAACTACCTCCTCCATTGTTTGTGAAGGAATTGTAAATCCCAAGAATTCAACCATTGGATGTTCTTCCTGCTTCTTGATGGTGAATCCTAAGAGCTCAAGTGAGCTCGGATCAAGCCATGGAGGATGGATAGCCTCTGGCTCCTGCAGACAAAGGCAGAGATGAATCATGGGCCATCCATCCTGTGTGTTTTGGATGGATTTTGAAAAATATGCGATCCACGATTTAATCCTTTATAACCAGTTTAATTCTACCATCCAATCCTGATCAATGACGGGAAAGGTCATCGTGCTAGGCATGATGTGACAACTTAAATAACCAATCCCATCACACCACATGGAAAGCGCACACTACATCAGTAGCCCACATGGCACCGACAGGATTAGTTATATAATTAGGTTATTTAAATACCTATTAATCACATAAACTTCATAAATTCATAACGAATGTAGAAAAATCCAAAAAAATATAAACTCAAGTTCATTTTAAAGATAACTCAAAGGGGAATAATATAAAATTAAGTTTAATTGATTTTGAACAAACCTTCCTCAATTTGGGTTTTATTGGGGATGTAATTATTACTACTCCTTAATTACTTTAGTAATTAATTTCAAACTCTCTAGGGTTAATTAGTGGGATGACCTTTGCCTCCCATTATTTTCTTGGAATTTATTATTGGATTAATTTAGGTAATTGCTTGTTTCATTTCTAATCACTCTCTTAATTAATTAAATGATTAATTAACCTATCAAATGGTGATAAATTCATTAATTAAGCTTATTAATCACCTTGGGGCAGTGGATAGACTTTGAAAATGAGATTAGGATTCCTTTTCAAAATCTTTTCCCCTAAGTCTATTTCATTTGAATAATGACTTAATTAATTTGCAAATTGATTAATGATTTAATCACTTCATTAAATACCATTATTAACCTAACTCAAACTAAAAATTAATCCAAAAACTTAATCATCTAAATCTTGGGTAGGTCCTTAGGTAGTCAAAAGCTTAAGGTAAGTTTAGGGAAATTATAATCAACCACATGTGTGGGAGGGTTCTGAAAGTACTTAATGAAAACCCTTTTGCTTAATTAATCAATAATTGTGAGACAATTGCATTAGGCCCCTTTATTTCTTAAGTGCATTGCTATCTACATTCCATGTGATTGCATATCATATGTTGGCTCATAATTACTTAAATAATTATGTTAAGGTGGTGTAGGTAAGAGGTAATTAATGAATTTAATTTACATCTTAACCTAAAAAAATATAAAATTAATCTAATTGTTCTAAAATTAAACTAAAATAACTCACACATGGGGGAAAATGGGTTAGGACCAGAAAACCCTTTTCACATTTTCTAAATCAAATTAAATTGAAAACTAAAAATCTTTTAAAAGAATTTTGATTCACTTTGAATAATCTTATCTTATAGAATTGTCCTTAGAAATTAATTAGGGTGAATAAAACCATATGCTTACATTACTTTATCTCTTTCCAAGCATGCTAAATTTTATTTGCCATATGAAACCATGCATTCATCTCTTTTGGGAAAGTTAATCAAATAAAATATTTCCTTTATGTCAAATTGCATGTTTTGGCTAAAGTAAGAATATGAGTGGCTATTATCATTAATTAAACCAAAAATTATTTTCAAAACATATAAATCAAATATTGAAAAAAATGAAGTGGTGCTACTTATAAATATTTATAAGCTTGCATGTGACTATAATATGAGATGTGCTTTATGTGATTTTCTTCTCTTCTCTTAACATGGATTTGGATAGCATTTGCAAAGTGTATAGTTCATTTGAAAAGAATATAACACTTGCTTAAATCCATTCCTATACACTTCCATGTTATGACTTAGGAACAACCTCCACATTACACATGTAAATTAAACAACTAAATCAAACAAAAATCTTTTGCATGATTCTTCATCCATTCATTTCTTTTGTACATGCACTTGTATTTAAGAAAAGTGGTATATTAGGACATCCTGGAGGCTTTAAGTAGCCTAAGTAGGTCTTGTACCTTACCCCTGGTGTAGAAAGTAATACATCATACTATGTCTTTTATACATGTGAATGTGCATTTTGCTAATGGATAAAAGAATCCCTCTTTTCTACTTAATAAAAACATGCATTCATGAAATACTCAAATTTTCCTAAATAACATCTCTTAGCATTCATCATCAAAGTGTGCTAAATTTTTATATTCGCATGTATAGTTATGTTTAGGATCATCCATATGCATGGTATACATGGTGGAAAGAAATAAATGATTGTGTGTTATGTGATAGTAATTCACCTTAATTAATCCTAAGATGTCTTTCTTCTTGAATAGGTTTATTTAGAGTAAATCTAAACTTAGGATTAATTAAAACACTTAACAAAATATTCACCCAAATAAAAATTATTAATGAATCTACCTTAGAAATTACTTAAGGTAGGGATGAAAGAGAAGTTCTATTCTCTTTTCTTCTCTTTACAACACTTAGTAATTAAGTATAGGTTCATTCAAATTAAATAAAATCACCAAGTAAAATTAACAAACCAACTAAATCACTTAAAATATAACCACCCTTCTAAGTTAAACCTCTCACACTTAGAAAATTCCAACCTTAAAGCCTAGCTAAGACATGCCACACAAGCCTTAAATGGCACACAAATTAGACTAAGTTACCATTTATAGCTTTATGTTAGAGAAATGCATGGTTTAATGCCTGATTTTATTTTATGGTGTAATATTTTAGACTGGATGTTAGGGTGTATGTGTGTAGACTGATTGGTAGTGCGATTTTAGCCTAATCATGTCTTCTGCAGGGGATTATGCTTAAAGGAGTGCTCTAATAAAAAATTATAAAAATACTTTTACTATGCAGTTTGCTTACACCCCTAAGCATAATCCAAATTAAGATAGGTGGACTTAATTACCCATGTGTGTAGTGCTAAGTCCAAACTACTCATGTTTTGGGTTGTTTGGTATGTTAGCTAATCTCTTTTTGGTTTAATTAGATTTACTTTTCCAATTTTCATGTAATTTTGCAATTAAGATTTGGAATGAATGTTATGGGAGATTAGGATGAACATTGGTCATAAGATTAAGTCTTATGCACCATGTGAAGCCTTGGAGCAAACTACATCCCAACCAACCAAAAGAAGAAAGAAAAGAAAGAAGGAAAGAAAAGAAAGAAAGAAAGAATTGAAGAAATGAAGAAGGAGGATGATGAATGAAGACCCCCATAACATGAATTTATTCTAAGTTGTAATTATTCATAATATGGGTTGTATAAGGGCAAAACTTGGCTACTTATTTCCTTACGGGTTTGGGTGGAGCCCGATCACACATGGTCTCTTATTCTTTTGCACTAGCTTTATAAAATTGTTTGATGTTTGTTTAGTTTGTGCAATTAAGATGGCATGTTTTTCCTTAGTTTCTTCATTGATTGATGAATGGCCTAGATGCGATTAGGCTCTTTGGGAAAAATAGATTCTCTATCCAATTAATTAACTCAAAAATCAAAATTAAATAACTCATAACCTCACCTAAATCCTAAGATAAAAATCAAGAAAAATAAAAGATTTAGCAACCCTTTAGCTAGATGTTTTATGTTTCACATCATGCATAAAATCATCTTGCTTCACTCTTGCTAATGGAGGGCTTCCACCTTTGCTAGAGAACATGGCTTGACCTTTGAGAGCCATGGTGGAAACACACCTCCTTCTTGCTGATTTTGGCCCATAACCAATTTCTCATGCGTTAGGCATACGAATCCCATAGCCTATGTCAAATTAAATTGTCCAAAATTAAAAAATGAAACTTAATAAAATTTGCATTTGACTAAGTCATTACTCATGCCCTTCATGATCTATCTCTTAGGGAGTGTGTTTAAGAACTTGGTCTTCTTTCTAAATAAACAATAATTTAGCTATCTTGCAAAAGCATAAGACTTGCCTACATGTATTTAAAATCGTAGGAGGAGTTAGTTGGCCACCTCGGTTGTAAGTCCAGATGGTTTGTCCTCTCTGTGGAGGTAAACCATATGCCCACTTTTCACCTTAGATTTAGGTCATGCCTTGGCCCCCCAAAAGGCTCCCTAGATTTAGGATCGAGTTACTTCCCTTTTGTGGACTATAAGCATAAATTCCCTCTTAGGCATTTCTATAATCTTATGTTGTGGAATTGTAAGTCCTAGATTTCTAAAAAATTCAACTCAAATACATAATCTCTCAATTTCAAATAATGTAAAGCTTAACCATAGGTTAGTTTGGGATGCTTACTAGCTTCCTAGTATCATGAGCATCCCCTACTTATTTCCCTTTGGTTCTAAAAATAACTCCCTTCTTTTGATCAATCCCACTTAATTTTCCAAAAAAATAAACCAATTGATTGATAGTCCTATCTTTAAATCTTTGGAAATAATGATCATTTATCTTAATCGAGAGTATTCCTAAGGAATCTCATTCCTTAGATGTAATTAACTATGGGGGCTTGCCTCCATAGGAAACTTAACAAACTCAATTTAAAATAAACCATGCTTTACTTTTCCATGTAAAGTAGGGGAAGAATCTATGGTATATTCAAAGACCCATCATCCTTAGGAGTCCTTATTAGTTGATTAGGTCCATTATAGGGTGATGACTTCTCTCTCAAGATAGTACATCATTCCTCAAATTTGCACCAGATCACCTTAATAAGTACATCTATGGATCGATGTGGTGTCCAACTAGCATATTTTTGTTTTCATTTACCTCATAGATGAAGATAAAAATAAACACCATAGGAATATAAATGAAGAAATAAATGATTCATGGGAAAATCACTTGAGTTTTGAGTTGATTTGAATTTGGTTAAGGCTAAGTCCATAGGATAAAATCAAAGGGCTTAGGAAAGATTTTGGGATTTGAATTCAATCATAGGTTTCAATCATTTGATTTAGAATTGATTTATGATTTGGACTTGGAATTTGAATTTGAATTTGAGGTTTGGTTTGAAAGAAGGAAGCAAGGATTGGGTTCAAGGCTATAGGTGTAGGCAAGTCTTCCTAAATTCCTAAGGCATACTCTATTCCTATGGCTAAACCTTCTACGTCTCTAGGATTAGGTTTAGTGTTCACATAATCACTATAGTGTCTTAAGACTAAGGAGCTCCTAGTGTCTATAAGAGTCCTAGATCTATGATGGGGAAGTTGAGAACTCACTCCAAAAGTGAGGTCAATATGGTGATTGTAGGTTTCATTTATATTTGTGAACATGATTGAAGGTATGATTGATTCATGAGAAAATCAATTGAATTTGGGGTTTAGATTGAAGGAATTTAATAGGTCCATGGGATATAAGGACTAAGAAGGCTCGAGTGATTTTGGATTTGGTTTTGCTCATTTGGAATGTAGATTTGATTCATATTTGGGAAGATGATTGAAGAAGTAGTGATTCATGGGAAAATCAAATGATTTTGGATTAAATTTGAGGGTAATTTGGCTAAGTCCATATGATGGGTTCATTGGGCTTACATTGGATTTTGACTTAGTTTGATTTAGATTTGATGATTCAAATGTATATTTGATTTATATTTGTGGAGATGATTGAAGATATGATTGATTAATTAGAAAATACATTGGATTTAAAGTGATTTGAAGGCAAATTTTGCTAAGCTCATGAAGGTAGGTCATAGGACTTAGAAAAGAGTTTGATTTAGTTTAATTTAATTTAGGTCCTTTGATTTGATTTGATTGGTTTATAATTTGATTTATTGATTGAAGAGTTGAATTGATTTATAAGAGAATCAATTCAGCTTGATTTGGTTTGAATTTGGTTAAAGCTAAGTCCAAAGGACAAGAATCACAATACTTAAGCTATGTTTATTAGAGTTTGGGTTTTGAATTTGGTTCATAAGTTTTAATCATTTGATTTGGATTTGGATTTGGGTTGAGACAAGCAAAAGTATGAGAAAAGGAAGAAGGAGAAGAAGAAGAAGGAGACTGAGGAGTTCTAATTGTTTTTTATTTATTTTATGTATTTGTCTAGTTTTTTTTATTGCTGAATATTATAAAAACAAAGTTTGGGGGAACTTAAAGAGATCTTGTTCATTTTAATGGCTTTATGAAGTATTGTCTATTATAAAAACTAAGTTTGGGGGGAGCTTAAAGAGATTTTGTTCATTTCAATGTTTTTAAGAAGTATTGTCTCATGAAAATGTTATAGTATATTTATAGTTTTCAATGTTTATTAAAACTTAAAAAGTTTATTATTGTTTGTCTTCATTAATTGTATGCTATTGTTTGGAACATGGGCTATGTTTGGTTAGGCAAAACATTAGAATTAAAATCAATTAAATAATAGTTTAAAATTACAAATAGCCCTAACAATAAAATTATTAAATAATGAATTAGAAACTAAACTATTAATAACTAAACTTCATTTATATAAGAACTAATACTTTCTAATGAATTAAGGATCTTCATAACACAAACTACACTTTATAAAATTGATATCATTGTTATTTTTATAATACAATTATGACTACTATTAGAGTTTGATACATATAGTAAAATTAATAATTTATTTTGATTGATATTAGATACATAAAGACCATGGTCAAGGATGAAAATCAATAATATTAAAGATTCTTGGCCAATAAGGTGATCTTCTCGAAATAATAGAGAGAGAGAGAGAGAGAGAGAGAGAGAGAGAGAGAGAGAGAGAGAGGGAAAAGGCAAAGTATCATACAATATACTACTTGACATTCCTCTTATAATCAAAGCAATTCAATGAATTTATTAACTTAAACTAAATGTGTTGAATTTAAGGGAGAAAATTATGTTTAGATTATTTAAATAAAATTGATAACTATTTATATCAATCAATTGGCTAAAATTCTTAGGAATCAACTATAAAGGAGACTTAATTCAAAATAAATATTAGTTTAAGAATTTTGGCTATTATAGTTTTCCTATATTTCATGTTTAATAATCAAATATGCAAGACTATTATTCAATTGAAATCATTATTTAAAAAATTTTAATATGAAATAACTTTAAGGATTTATGCAAATACACAAATTACTTGAGGACATAATTGAAATCATTAGTTAAAAAATTTGAGTTTGGGGGTATTTTAATTAGTCAGAAAATTTAATTAAATTATTATTTTTATGCTTAATTAATATTTACTTATGGTTTATTTTAATATTTTGTTAATATTTTTATAGAAATTTATCATTTAAGAGAAAAATAATAAAATTAAAATTTTCAAGGAGAATGCCTAGCATTACAACACCAATGATGAACAAATTGGATGCTAAGATAAGAAATCAATCTTGAAATGCTAGATTACTAGTGATGTGAGGATATAATTGCTAAAAGTTTGGACATAAAGATAGTGAGCTCAATGTCTTGGTGCCACTAGAAAAAGTATTATAGTGCCAAAAGACTTACCTCATCTTATTTATTCTTGTTAGTAATAATTAAACCTTATTATCTTTGTTTAGAGATGAACATAATGCCCCTCATATATTTTTCGCATTTGTTATTTTAGAGCCACATATTCTATAAATAAAACATAACTATATACTTAAAAACTATTGAAAGATCATTTGAAAATCTTATGTGAAGAAGTTATGCTCATATATGATACCAATGGAAACCAACATTTTTATATAAAGACAACAATCATTTGAATAATTGATAATTTTCTAGTTTACAATAAGTTATTAGTAGTACCATGCTTTAATTTTAAAGATAATATATCTGAGAAAAAAACAAAGGGGGTCAAAATGGAGAACACGCGTGTGGACAAACAACTAGTATTTGTAATAGCCAACAAAAGATTCAAAAGAACAAAAGGTTCCAAAGACTTGGTGAAGGCAGCACTCCGTAAACGAACAAGGTAATATACTAATATCTGCATATAGTCCATAATTTCACACGGGTAGACCTATAAAAATAAAATGAAATAAACTAATCTATATAAATTTTAATATGAATAAATTTTTAAGAAAATCAAATTTATTTTAAACTGAATTTAATATAAAGCATATATTTAAAGGAAATTTTGACTTTGTAAATCTCATAAAATACATAATTGATCAAATATTCTTATTAATTTTTTTAAAAGAATTTGTTAATAATTTTAATTTATTAAATGCTAAAAAATGTACAGGGATAGGGTGAGAGATTTAATTTCTCAGGTTGCATGAAAATTTTATACAGAAATAAGTAAAATAAAAATACAATAGTCAGGTGACAATATTGAAGAGATCGCAGTCTAACATGATGATCAGGTAATATCATCTGGATGACGATAGTTGCATGACTTTCAGACAGTAATGATAGGGTAAGAGTTGCCTGCCCTAAGTTTATTTGTTTATTTATTAGGATATTTATTTTAATAATATTTCTCATCATAAATTAAAAAAACTTGTCCAAAAAAAGAAATAACTTTTTCAGGATAATTATTTATAAAGTTGTTTCTTTTAAATTTAATTATTTTTATTACATGCAACTTATTTTATGGTCATAATTATTTATATATTTATATCTTATCAATCCACAAGCATTAAAAATTTGACATACTCATTGATAATAATAATAAGCTGTGTTAGAAAAAAAAATATGACCATAGGTGTAAATTAAATCTTAGCTCAGTAAGAATATCCATCACATAAACATAGTTCAAAATATCATGTGTCAACATAATTTTTTACATGAAAAATTTAAAAAAATAAAATAAAGCCACCAGACCTAGTTGAGTTAGAATAATCTACTATATATATGAAGTTACATATTTTCTCTCTTCTCCCCAACTAAGGAAGATGGGGTTAAAGAGTTTGAAATACAATTGCCTATTTTTTATAGCACTAACGTTAGGCCATAATAGCCTTAGAATAAGACTACAATAGACATATAATGGTAGTTAGGCTATAATAGTGTTTGGTGGTAGATGACTATGATTTCAGTGGTGGTCGATGAAGACTACTTTTAGTCGCTAGTTTCAAGCCCTCATGCTAAGCTCTTTACTCTCCTTTTCTCTCCTTTCATTGTGATAGTGGGGTATATTTATAGTGTTTTGGGATAGACATTTTAATAAATTTAGCCAAAATTTGAAAATACTCAATGAGATGGTTTGTATTGATTTCTTTGATCATTAATCATTCTTGCAGCATTTAGTTGTATTAATGATCTCAAAATTGAATGATCTTAGGTTCTTTATAATTTTTTCATTAAGCCACTCAATTTGGTAGTAAGCATGCAAGATTTAGATATCGTTTGCCCTTTAATTAATGCTTCAAAGCTTCTAATTATTCTTTAAAAGCTTAATTTGAGCTTATTTGGACTTAAAACAAACACTTTTGGCATCGACATGATTATCTCATCGAGAAATTTAATTCAATAATAAATTTGTTGAAATTGACTAATGAATAATCTTTAATTTATTTTGTAAGTTTCTAACTTGAGAAATACACTAAGATTTATGCTTTATTGAATGGATTTCTCATAATGAATAATCTTTAATTTATTTTTTAAGCTTCTAACTTGAGAATTACACTAAGATTTATGCTTTATTAAGTGGATTTTCTCATAATTTATCATTTCCTACCAAATTTTGAATGATAAAATTTATTTTGTCAGTTCTCTAATAGACCTGAGAAACAAAATTATACTTTTTAAAAATATACAAGATATAGTCACTTGTAGTGAGATAAAGACTTGATATTGTTATTATTATTGAGGAAATATACAATATGCAACTCTTTGGATGTCAATATCGATCTCCCTTTGGAGTTGTAAACTAAGTAACTTATAATTTCTACTCTCAATGGTTCAATTGGTGCAAAGACTGACAAAAAACTTTGATGTAGCTTCTTCAAAAAATTTTAAAATTTAATGGAATAAGAATTGTTGTTCCTTATAAGCATAAAAAAGTCTAGAGTGCTAAAAAATTATCATGTGGCATAAAAATATTTGTGCGAATGTTATCGACTTGGCTACAAGTGGAGATAGTGGTGGCTTTTGTTCATGTGCACACACCTTCACATGTTAGGTGCACAATTGTATGAATGTGGATGATCGTAATTGTGTGAAACCACCATATGAAAATGATCAAAATCATTTAGTCATTGTATAAACCTAAACCAATGAAAACCATCTTTAAAGTGAATGGTCAAAGACTTAAGCAGTACTTGGGGGTAAGGTGAATCATCTTAGATTGTTAATTAACTTCATTAGTGTTGAAAACAAATAATAGATATCTAAGTTAGCCTGAGAACTATAAACTAAATGCTTCTTAGAAGGCAACTCAAAGTTTATTTGCGTGATTTGTAGTTGTATTAGCATGCATTTTGTGTGATGTTTAAAAATGTACAAGTTTTACTAAGTGTGCATGCAATACTTAGGCATTGATGGATTAGTGTTGTGGCCTTGTATTGTAATATTATTATAATGGAATTTGAACTTATTAAACTACACTTTTGGTGATTTTGTAAAATTTTGACTCCTTTGATGTCATAGCACTTTAGCATTAGTTTGACCAACATTGTAGTGTCATTCAATGGTATGGCCAATTTTGAGTAACAAATTAACATATTTATTGAAATAAGGTTGAAATTAGGTGGAGTACCTAGGCGTTGTTGACCAATACCATGTCATTGAGTAAGTTAATTCAACTATTGACCACCTTTTGTAATATAAATATGGATATTCATATTCAACATTAAATATCTTTCTTCTATAATAATGATTTAACATGTTTGACTATTTGATCAAGCTAGCCATTGTTGACAACAACATGATGCATGGCTTTAATTTGTTTTTTAATAACACTACTAAAGTTTTAGATGGACCCATTGAATTGAAACTTTTGTTTCATTTTAACCCAAAACCTTTTTTCAATAGTTAGAAGAATTTTCTTAGAACTTTCAACCTTTTTAGTAACCTCTTTCTTGAAAAGATGTCAATCAAGTTGATTGCAAAGAAGAAGAAAACTAAAGGATCTTATGATTCTACAAAATTCAAATGTGCTTGTGATGTTTATTTTGTGGACGTATGGGGGGACACCATGCAAATCGTAGGGGATACTTATTGAAGTGATCGGGTACAACATTGAGGTGTACTATCTCAAAGATAGAGACATCGCCTTCAATAGACTAATCACCTAAGGACTCTAAGGCATGATGGTTTTGAATATAGAGATTTTTCTCCACTTTACATGGATGAATAAAAAGGGTTTATGATAAATTTCTAAAGTTCCTATGGAAGCCTCCATAGAAATACATCTTAGGGAATGAAATTCCCTAAGAATACTCTCGATTAAAGTAGATTATCATCTCTAAAGATTTCAAGGCTATATTGGATTGGTTTGTTTAGAAAATCAATTGCGAAAGTTCAAGGAGAAGACTTATTTTAGAATCCAAAGAGAGGGAGTAGAAAATGCTCATGATACTAAGAAGCTTAGTGAGCATTCCAATATATCCAATAATTAGAATTGTATATCAAATTGAAGAGACTTATTTGTTTGAGTTGAATTTTTATTAGATTATAAGGGTTTATAATACACCAACATAAGGTTGTGAAAATGCATAAGAGGTGAGGATTTATGCTTATAGCCAGAAGGAAGCAGCTACCTTAGATCCTAAATCTTGGGATCTTTAGTAATAGCTTAAGTGCGACCTAAATCTATGTGACGGGTGGACATAATGGTTAATCTCTACAAGGGAGAATAAATCGTCTGACTTCTGGACATATAACTGCCTCGAGTGGCCGCCAGCTAACTCCTCATACTACTTTAAAATTATGTAGTCTGATCTTATGAATTGCAAGATAGCTAGGGTAGTTATATAATTAGAAATAAACTAAATTCTTAAACCCACTTTATAAGATACTAGAGCATGAGTGGTATGAGAATATGACTTAATCTGCAAATACAAAATCTTTTCAAATTTTATTTCATTTTGATATATTATTTAGACAAAGGTTTTGGGATTTTGATATGCTTAAATGCATGATGAAATGATGTTTTTGGCTAAATAAGCAAGAAGAGATTGTTCTCCATCACAAGGGATGCTCTCACAGGTCAAGCATTCCCCTATCATTGAAAGATGGAGATCCCCCACATTCAAGGAAGAAGGAATATGCATGCATGATGTGAGATTTATGATGAGGTTGTGAGTTGATTGAAGTTTAATTATGAGTGATTAGTTGAGGTAGAAAAATTAATTTTATCCTAAGAGCGTACTGCATCCAAGCCACACATTAAAACAAATATAGAAACTAAATAATTGCAATCAGATTTATAAAATCATCTTAATTTTTTTTATTTCATTTAAAAATATGCAATATGTTTTTATTCATATTATGATCAAGAAAAGGAAGATAATAACTAATCTTATATATTAATTAGATTATGAGGAAATAGCAATGGAAGAACATTAATTTATTTTTAAGCATCCCTTACGCCTTAATCCATAAAAAATATGATTAGTTAAAATGGCCTAACATCCATCTAAAGCATAACATCTAGTCTAAAACATTGCATCATAAAAAAAGTCATACACCACATCATTCACCATCTTAATATAGAAATAGAGTGGTGACCAATTCTTATGTATATTAAATTCTTGTGTGGTATGTCTTCTTGAGCATTTGAGTTATATTTTTCTAAGTGTAGAAAATATTCAAGTTAACATGATGGTGGGTTTTATTTGAAGTTGTTTAGTTGATTTATGAATTTAAATTTATATTTTATTTTATTTCATATGATTTACACTTAACAACTAAGTGTTATAAAGAGAAGGAAGAGGATTTCCCTCTTTCATCTCTACCTTAAGCCACTTTCTAAAGCATATTAATTTGATTTAGTTCTCTTTAATGAATGACTTATTAAATGATTTTTTAATTAATTCTAAGTTTAAGTTAAATTTAAATGATATTATCCAATATGGAAAGCTTCTTAAGATTAATCTAATTGAATTACTATCACATGTCATATATTGAGTCATTCCTTTCCATCACATATAACATTCATATGATTTAATATTTAGCACATCTATGCTTGCAATATGTTTTAGCACACTTAAATGATGATGAATGTGTATGTTTGGAATTTATATATTTGTTTTGGTTGAATTATGTAAACATATAAATTAAAGCTCTATCCAGATTCTAATACATAAATATGTAAGGATGGAATCACATAAGTCATTGTTAATTAGGAAGTGAGGTAATCAAATGACCACCTTGGGGCAAGCTAAAGCCTCATGGATGTTTAGACTATATACTTCTTAATATTTCAAGCCTATGTAACTCTATACATAAGTAAGGAAAAGAAAGCACTAATTTATATCTACATGCTAATGTGACTTGAATATGAATGCATGTATTTTAGAATCAAAAGGGGATCTTCATCTTTTGATTAAGCACACACACATGTATAAAAGATGTGAGTAAGTATATTCCATTATTAAACCAGGAAAGTGACATAATCAAATGACCTCCTTGTGGCTAACTAAAGCCTTGTATTCCCAGGATGTCCAGACTAAACACTTGCTATATTAAATACATATGAATGCATACATAACTATAAAGATGGGAATCATGCAAAGATTGTATTTTCTTTAATTAAATCATTTAGGCATATAAATTAAAGCTCTATCTAAATTCTAATATCAAAATACATAGGAATAAAACTAAATGAGTACGTGTCATTGTTAAGCCAGGAAAGTGAGGTAATCAAATGACCTCCTTGGGGCTAACTAAAGCCTCGTATTCCCGGGATGTCCAGACTATATACCCATTATTGTTCAAACTCATGTAAATCTATATATGAATTATAAGAAAGAGAGTTTTATTTAATATGCTTATAAATACATGCAAATCCTATGTGCATTCATAACTATCAGCACTCTAAGTATTATAATTGATTTATAAGTTTTGAAAAATAGTTTTGAATTTATTAGTGATAATAGCCACACATATGTTTAATTAAGCCAACACATTCAAGCTTACATAAAGGAAATTCATTTGATTTATTTAAATTTGAAAGCATGAATGTATGAAATCAAATGACATACAATATTTAATGTGCTTGCAAAGGAACAATTGAATATAAACACATGATTTATTCAATTAAACTAATTCTACAATCACATTAAACCCATTTAAGGTAAACCAAGCTTTCATTACCATTTTTTAACTTCATGTTTTAATTTGATTTAAGGAATGTGAAGAAAAGTTTGCCGATCCTAACCCATTCTCATGTTAATGAGTTATCTTGGTTTAATGAAATGTAATTAAGTTGATTTTATGAGGTAATTAGGTTGTAGTATGCATTAAATATATTAATTAACCCTTTCATATATTACCTTAATATAATTATCCAAATAATTATGACCCAACATGATATGATTATGGATTTAAAAATTAAATTATCAATGGTCCTAAGAAATAAAAGGGCCTAATGCAATTGGCTCATAATTAATAGTTAATTAAATTAAGAAACTTAATTAAGTACTCTTATGGTTTCCCACACACATATGGATTAACCAAAATTTCCTAAGTTCTTTTAGGTTATTAAACACCTAAAGATCTACCCATGATTTAATTAATTAAGATTAGATGTGATTATGATTAATTAAACCATTTAATTAACTAATTAAATCTTTAATTAATTACAAATAAATTAACTTCCTTTTGAAAAATGAAGTGAACTTAGGGAAAGAGGCTAGGAAAGAGGTCCCAAACTTATTCCATTAGTCCATTCACTGTTCGATAATGATTAGTGAAGTTAATTAACCCATTTGTTACTATTCATGAGGTTGATTAACCATTAATTAGATAAAGGGAGTCAATAGGGCTTAATTGGTCAATTTTCCTAATTAAGCAAGCAATAAATCCCAAGAAAATCATGGAGGAGGTCATCCCACTAAACTGACCCACATAATTTAAGATTAATTACTCAAATAATTAAACTAATTAATTTTGAATTTAAACCCTAATTAAGCCTTAATCACTATTCAAAATTAATAGGGATTATTTTTATTTAATTCTCCTATAAAATACCTTTAAAATAAAATTTTATTTATAGATTTTTAATTTTTCTATGATTTGTTATAAATTATGAAAGTTTCAAAGAATAATAATAATTAATTAGCACTAAATAAGCCTAATCTTGTCGGCGCCATGCGGGCCATTGAGGGGGCTCACTTTCCATGTGGCGTCACATGATTGGTCACTTAAGCACGTTTGAGTCAGTGTTGACATGGCTGGTAGCGGATGCACTTTCATCTTCGCATTCGATTTTGGATCGAATGATGCAAATCAAACTCGCGGTTCCTTCAGGTATAAAATCAGAGAAAATCTAGTGAATAATCATGACCGTCTATTCCAATCATGCAGAATGGATGGTGCATGACCAATTGTCCTCCGAGCGATGAAAGATGATGGTCGTCCGCCATTCCTCGCTCAATCTGAGATTAGTCGAGCTCTGATGGCCTCAAAAATAAGCCCACACCTTTGCACAAATGATCCAAAGAGATCCAATGACTAAGATCGCACAGAATTACACTTCCCTTCAAAAAGCTCCAACCAAGATCATCAAAAGATCAATTTTAATGGAATTACCTCGCCGGAGCTCAAGACTGGCAGTGCATTCGATTGAGGAAGCTTCGTCTAGTGGAAATGAATCCCTGTTGAGCAACAATTGGATCAATTCCTCGTTGTTCACTCTATGGGCCAAGCATCATTGATTTGGAGCTCGATTCTAATTAAACTCCTTCCTCTAGTGGTCGGGAAGCTTGGGAAGTGATTCATTCTTGCTCGATGAGGTGTGGGGATGATGTGTGTGAAGTTAATTTAGATTTAGTGAAAAAATAAGAAAGTTCGATCGAAGGAGGGGCTGTTCTATTTTGGCTTAAAGAAATTCGAGCTTAGGGAAGCTTGGAGTGCTCTGTGGAAGCCTTGGGAGTTTTGAAATGAACTCTAGGGAGTTTTCGAGAGTGAGTGTGTATGTTTTGGATTAAATTAAAGGGAGTATATTGCCCCTCCCTTGGATCGGATGGACGAGAATGGCTCCCAAATTTTGGCCGGCCAGCAGCCGTTAGAGCGTCGGGAGGTTGATGTTAGCTCCACGTGGCACGATTGGGTTGGTGGAGGCTCTGGTGGGTGGCTCAAGGCAGCTAGTTTATCATTTGGGTCCTGGGTTTTGGCTAGTGAGGGAGGTGAGTTAACCTCCCTTTGGTTGAGCTATTTAATCCATGCTCCTAGTAGGTGGTGGTTGACCTATTTAGTGTTTGATGGCTGTCACATGGAAAGGGAGGAGTGGACTTTGCCAATTTTGGCAAAATCCCATGTGGGGAGGAGAATCCAAGGAAGATTTTCCTTGGGTTGAGACCAATTCAAGTTGGGCTAGTTTTGGGCTGACCCAAGATGGGTTTGGGTCTGGTTGGATCGAGTTTCAATGGGTCATGGCTTGGTTCAAAGGGGTATGGCTAAATTTGATCCTTATTGGTCAAATTGGGCTAGGTTGGGTTAGGTTCACCAATTGGTCAAATTGGGTAAAACCAAAACTTGGGTCAAGTTCAAATGATGATTTCAAGTGTTTTGGTTCAATTGGTTTCAATCAATTTGTCTTAAATTGAATTTAGCTCATTTGCATTGATGTAGGTCAAATGGGTCACGTTGACTGATTTGACCAAATTGGTAAAATTTGCTTAGGTTAGGTGTTGACTCATGTTCAATTGGTTAAATGAAAATGATTGTAGGCTTTGGTTTAAATTAATTTAGATTTGATTTGAATTTATGCCAAATTGACCCTTTGGGTCAATATTGGGCTAAATGTGTCAACTAGGTCTGATTGGTCAAATTTGGTTTAATTATGGCTTTAGTCAAGTTCAATAATCAATTTGGAATAAATTGAATCATTCGTTGCAATCAATTTGGGTTAGATTATGATTTGACCTAATTTGATCTTTTATGTCAAATTAGGTCAGCTTAGGTCAAAGGGCCAATTAGGTTGGGTTTAGATTAATTGGTGGTCAAGTATTGTTCAATTGTTAATCATAGGTTGGTGTGAATCAATGGTCTTAATTGATTTTGTGTAGGATGTATTTTGGCTAGTTTGGGTTCATATGGGTTAAAGGGTTGACTTGGTCAAATGACCAAGTTGATTTTGGTTTAATTTATGATAATTGATCATCCTAAGGTGATCATCAATCATGATAGGAGATTTTGGTGGGCTTCATTCAATCCAATTTGGGTAGGATTGAAACTTGGCATAAATAGATCAAATTGGTCACTTTGGGTCAAGTGAACCAATTGGGCTTAGTTGGTTTGATTTTGAGTTAATTTAGGTTTAGTTTAGTTTATATATGGATTTAGGATAGATTTATAAATTTGTTTGCAATTGTTTTAGACTTGAATGAGTTTTGGTTTATTTGAGAATTTCAAATCAAATGGCCTAAGTTAGGCTTGATTAAATTGATTTGATTTGGTTGGTGTATGTGGTGTTTATTTTTGGTTCATGTGTATGTGTGTGTATATTGAGGGGGACTCAATGCAGATCTGAGGATGTACTTATTGAGGAGATCTGGATGACATCAAGGAATAGTACACTATCTTGAAAGATAGAAATCACTGCCCTATGATGGACCTAATCACCTAATAAGGACTCTTAAGGCATGATGGGTCTTCGAATGTACTAGAGATTTTTTTCATACTTTACAAGGATGAATAAAGTAGAGTTTATTTAAATTGGGTTCTAAAGTTTCCTATGGGGGCAAGCCCCCATAGTTAATTACATCATAATGAAGGTGTGTTCCTTAGGAATATTCTCGATTAAAGTAAGAAATTATTGTCTCCAAAGAATTCAAAGATAGGACTATCAATAAATTGGTTATATTTGGAGGATCAAATAGGATAGATCGAATGGAAAGATTTATTATTGAAGCCAAAAGAAAATGAGTAGGGGATGCTCATGATACCAAGAAGCCTAGTGAGCATCCCAAACTATCCTATGATTGGGCTTTATATGTTTGAAATTGAGGAGAATTATATATTTGAGTTGAGTTTTATTAGAAATTTAGGGCGTACAATTCCACAATACAATATTATAGAAATTCCTACGAGGTGAGGATTTATACTTGTAGCCCCAAATGAAAACATCAACCTCGGATCCTAAATCTAAAAACTTTCAGTGAGGGCCAAAGCACGACCTAAATCTAAGACGAAAGTAGTTATATTGTTTACCTTAATTAGAGAGAGTAAACCACGCTATTGCTGGACTTATAATCGCCCGGAGTGGAAGCCAGCTAACTCCTCCTAAAATTTAAAACCATGTAGGAAAGTCTTATGTTTTGCAAGTTGGCTAGGTTGTTATTATTTAGAAAAGAAACTAAAGTCCTTAAACACACTCCCTAAGTGACTAGAGAACGAGTGGAATGAATAATGACTTAGGCTAATGCAAATTTTATCAAATTTTATTTATTTTTTGGACTCTTTATTTTGACATATGCTATAGGAATTTATATGCATAAATGCATGAGAAGTTGATTAGGGGCCAAATCAAAAGGGAAAGAGGTGATCTTCCATCATAGGCTCTCAAAGGCTAAGCTCATTCTATCTAGCAAAGATGGAAGCTCTCTCTTAACAAAAGTGAAACAAGATGATATGCATGATATTAAACATACAACATCCAGCTAAGAGGTTGCTAAATATTTTATTATCTTGATTAAATACCTAAGCTTTTATGTAAGATTATGAGTTATTTTAAGAAATTTAGTTTAAGAAATTTAGTTATGAGTTGTTAGTTTGGGTAGAAAAATTAATTTTTGTCTTAAGAGCCTAATTGCATACAGGCAATACAATAAGTGCCAATTATAAAGAAACTATGATGAGGTACGCCATTTCTAATTCACAAGATAAACAATACATCAAATAATTTTATAAAGCTGTCACAAAAGAATAAAAAGCCGGTGCGGTCGGGTGTGGTCATACAATCTAAAAAGAAATGTGGGTAGCCGAGCTTCACCCATATACAACCCGAATTGCAAAAGAATAATTACAATTATGAATGATGAATGTTATGGGGGTCTTCATTCTTCATTCTTCCCTTCTTTCTTCTTTTCTTCTTTTGATTTGATTTAAATGTGCTTGGTCCAAAAGTTTCACATGGTACATAAGACTTGGTCTTGTAACTAATTCTCATCTTAATCCCTCATAACACTCATCCTAATCCTAATGCAAAATTATATTAAAAGAAGGAAAGTAAATCTAGCTACACATGTAAAACAAATATTAGCTAAACACCATATAACTCAAGCAGTTATATAAATAATTTGGACTTGGCACCCCGCATATGGGTAACCTAGCCCACCTATCTTAACTTGGGTTATGCTTATGGGCTAAACTTAGACAAAAAAGCATTTGTATTTTTTATTACGGCATTATGTCCCTATAGAAAATATGATTAGGCTAATATCGACCTAACATCCAGACTACACACATACACCCTAGCATTCAGTCTAAAATAATATATCACAAAGCCAAATATACATCAAACTATGCACCGTCCTAACATGAAGCTAGAAGCGATGACTTAATCTAATGTGTGTGCATTAAGGCTTGTGTGGTATGCCCTAGCTAGGCTTTAGAATTAAGATTTTCTAAGCATGAAGGACATTTAATTATAAAGGGTGATTTCACTTTAAATGGTTTAATCAATTTGTAAATTTTACTTAATATCTTCTTTTGTTTCATTTGACCTACATAAAATAACTAAGTTCCTTCTTTCAAATCAAATTTCAAATTCAAAGCAATTCCAAATTCAAATCAATTTCAAATTCAAATCAAATCCAAATCTTGAATCAATTCCAACTCGATCGATTTTCTCAAATCATCAATCAATTCCAAATCAAATGATTGAAATGATTGAATTCAAATCCCAAAATCTTTTTCTAAATTCCTTTGATTTGATCTTATATACTTACCTAAAGTCCAAATTCAAATCAATTCCAAATCAAATCACTCCAAACTCAAAATTTACTCATAACATTTATATTCTCATTTATATTCACAAATATATGAAATATAAATTCAAATGACCAAGATCAATTCAAGACTAAACCCAAAATCCAACCAATAATCCAACATATACTCTTTCAAGTCAAAATATTGAACTCCTTCAAACAAATCCAAATCAATTCCAACTCAAAATGTTTTCTCATAACCCATTTATATTCTCATTTATATTCACAAATATAAATGAAATATAAATTCAAATAACCAATTCAATTCAAAACTCAAATCCAAATCAAACCAAAATCGAACTTGTACCCTTTCAAGTCAAATTCTTGAACTTCAAATCATTCTCAAATCAATCCAAACCCTTGATTTTCTCTTCAAACAATCAATCCTTCAATCATGAATCCAAATAAACTGATCACCAAACCAAAATCAAACTAATTCAAGTCAAACCCATGTTCACCATTTTGATTTGAAATTATCAGATGAACCAAAACCCATTTGACTCTAAATCACTTGCATTTGGATTTATATTTCCATCATAAGTCCATATGTGAGTTCAACCAAACTTGAATCAACCCTTGATCAAGCCACCTAACACAATCAAGCTCACTTAACCCAAAGTGGCCTAAAGGACCTTCTTGAGCCAAATTCTAATCCAACCCAAATTGGATTGAACTAAGCCCATCTAAGCCTCACATTATGAACAAAAATCATCCTAGGATGATCAATCACTCAAATTGGGTCAAACCAAGTCAAACCTAGCCATTGACCTAGTCAACACTTAAATGAAACCCCAAACATTTATCAACTATAAATTGATTGAAATCATTGATCTAAGCTAATCCAAAATCAATGATTTAACATGATCAAACCATCAATTAGCAAACCTATTGGCCACTTTACCCAAGTTGACCCAACTTGACTTAAAAAGTCAAAAATGGGCCAACTTGATCTAAGCCCAATTGATTGCAACCAATGGGTCAAATTCATTCTAAAGTGATTGTTGTACTTGACCAAAGCCTCATTTGGCCAACTAGACCCAACCTAGCCCAATTGACCATGAACCCAACTTGACCAAAAAGGTCAAATCAACTTGAAATCAAACCAAACCAAAATTGATTGAAACCAAAGCTTGAAATACATTTCAAATGATCAACTAACCTAATCCAACCATGACTCTTGATTGGGCCAAATAGGTCAAATTGGTGTTGATTTGACCTAAATGAACTCAAATGAACCAAAACTAAATTTAAACTAAATTAAACCAAACCAATGACACACATTGGCTCCAAATGATCATTTGAAATTAACCTAACCCATGGTTTGATCCATTTTGACCAATTGGTCAACTCAACCCAAGTTGACCCATTTTCACCTAAATAGGTCAAATTGAATCAATTCAAACCAAATGAACTCTAAATCCCTTCAAATATGGCCCAACCCACTATTAAATCATTTTAAATTTGCTCAAATCAAATTTAAGGCCAAATGACCATTTTATCCTTAGGTCAAAGGGTAACCTATGGCCAAATTCACTTGAAATTTGGCCAATTCTTTCTCAAGGTCACTTGGCATCCTCCTAGTGGACCATTTGGACATCAAGGAGTGTGGTGCACATGACCCAATGGGTTTGGGTCAGCCAAAACCCAACCTAAGGCCAAACTAACCCCTCCAATGAAAATTCTCCACTTGGATCACCCCATACACTCATTTAACACTTGTGCCCTTCCTCTCCTCCACTCCTTTGCCAAAAATGAAGCACATGGAATCCCTAACAGCCTAAATAAGATCAATCCAAAATTGATCAAAATTGCAAGAGTCTCTGGTCTCAGATCCAAGGGAGATATATTCCCCCACATTCCCCCTCAAACCACACACTTTGAATTCAATTGATCCCAAGGAACCAAAACCAAGATTCTACAAGCCTTGGAAAGCATTCCCAAGCTCATTCTAATTTCTCCTTCTCTATTTTTTTCAAAGATGAAACAGGGGAGGCTTAAGGAAATTCCAACTTGCTCAATTCTCTGCCAAACCCAAATTCACTTTGTAAGCACCATCAAGGGAGCTAGTCAAGCTCACCCAAAGTATTTCCTAAGCCTCCAAGCCACGAAAAGGGAGACTTCGATCAAAGTTGCAAGCCATTGAAGGGGAGCTTGGTTAATTGAGCAATTCACTTCAAATCAAATCTTGAAACCTTCAATAGAGCTTCATCTCCATTAGATGAAGCTACCTTCTGCATTGGAAGCATTAATGATATCCTTTGATGAGGTATGACTAGGAACCAATCCTCCATTGAAATTTGCTTGGCCTTTTATAAAGAGAAATGAAACCCCATTAGATCCTAGCTATTGGATGTTCTTCCCTACACCTCTTGATGGTGTGGGGTAAATCCTAGCCTAATATGAGCTTAGGTGAGCTCGGATGAAGCCATGGAGGATGGACAACCTTCATCTCCCATAGCTTAGGCAGGGATGAATCATGGGTCATCCATCTTGCATGTTTTGGATGGATGACCCTGATTAAATTGATTAGATCTACTAATTTAAACCCTTTATAACCACATGATTAATCCTGGCTATCCGATACTTGATCGAACTTCCTAGGGGAAAGTGTGTTGCACTACTAGCAAATGTGGCGTGCGATGTGATAACTTAAATAACCAATCCCGTGGTGCCACATGGAAAATGCACCGCGTCTGCAGTCCACATGGCACTGATGGGATTAGTTAATTAATTAAGCTATTTAATTACTCCTTAATCATAAAAACTTCATAAATTCATAACTAATTGTATAAAAATCCAAAAAGAAATGCAAAGCCAAGTTCATTTCAAAGATAATTCAGAGGGGAATCCAATAAAATTATTTTTAATTGATTTTGAAAAGTGAATTTTCCTTAAGTAGAGTTTAATTAAAAATTTAATTACCTTAATTTCTCCCTAATTACTTCATTAATTAATTCCAAATTTCTCAAACATGTTTAGGAGGAGGACTTATGCCTCCCTTAATTTTCTTGGAATTTATTAATGAGTTAATTAGGGAAACTAATTAATGAACCCTTAATCACCCCTTAATGTAATTATGAGTAATTAAGCATATGAATTTAATCCCTTAATTGAGATAATTAAGCAATGTTTAAGTAATGGGGAGGTTTATGGAATGGGTTTGGGATATTTTCCCTAAGTTATTCCCTAAACCCCCTTTCTTCTTAATCTAAGTACAATTAAGGATTAATCCACTAATGATCTACTTAATTTGTCTAATCAAACTTTTAAAATCAATATAGAGTTAACCAATCTCTTGTTAGGTAGATCCTTATGTTAGAATGTTTGAAAATCATATCCAACCCACATGTAAGGTTATGAAAGTACTTAATGAAACTCTTTAGCTTATTAATCAATAATGAGTCATTGCATTTGGCTCCTTTATTTCTTTGCATTCTGATTTAAATTCATGTGGTTTATCATATGTTGGTTCATAATTATTTATTTAATTATGTTAAAGTGGTGTAGGTAAGGGATAATTAATAGACTTAATTCACACCTTAACCTAACCAAAACCTAAAATCAACTTGATTATTCCAAAATTAAACTATATTGACTCACAGATCTGGAAAATAGGTTAGGACCAGCAAACTCTTTTTACATTTCCTAAATCAAATCAAAATCAAAACTAAAAATCTCTTTAAATAATTTTGATTCACTTTGAATAATCTTATCTTATAGGATTGCCCTTAGGAATTAATTAGGGTAAATGAAGACATATGCTTACATCACTTTATTTCTTTCCAAGCATATTAAATATTGTATGCCATATGAAATCATGCATTCATATCTCTTGAAAATCAAATTAAATAAAGTGTTTCCTTTCATGTCAAAATTGCATATTTTGGGCTAAAGTTAGAAATATGGGTGGCTATTCTCACTATTAAAATAAAATTATTTTCAAGACCTATAAGCCAAATAATATAAATGAAGTGATGCTACTAATAAATACTTATAAGCTTGCATGTTATTATAGTATAAAGTGTGCTTTATGTGATTTTCATCTTCTCTTAACATGGATTTGGATAGGATTTGCAAAGTGTATAGTTCATTTGAAAAGAACATAACACTTGCTTAAATCTATTCCTATGCACTTCAATATTATGACTTAAGAAGGATCTTCACATTACACATGTAAATTATACAACCAAATTAAAAAAATCTTTTGCATGATTCTTCATCCATCAATTTCTTTTTATACATGCACAAGTATTTAAAAAAGTGGTATATTAGTATGGACATCCCAGGATTATGAGGCTTTAAGTAGCCCCAAGTAAATCTTGTACCTTACACCCCTGGTGTAGAAAATAATGGTGCCATACTCACTTATGCCTTTTATACATGTGGATGGGCATTTTGTTAATGGATAAGGAATCCCCCTTTTCTGCATAATAAAAACATGCATTCATGGAATATCTAAATTTCTTAAACAACATATCTTTGCATTCATTATTATGGTGTGCTAAGATTTGCATTGCATGTATAGCTATGCTTAGGACCATTCATGTGCATGGTATACATGGTGGAAAGAAATAAATGTTTGTGTGTTATATGATTGTAATTCACCCCAATTAATCTTAAGATGCCTTCCTTTTTGAATAGGTTTATTTAAAGAAAATCTAGACTTAGGATTAATTAAAATACATAATAAAATATTTACTTAAGAAAAATCATTAATGAATTTACCTTAGAAATTACTTAAGGTAGGGATGAAAGAGAAGTTCTATTCTCTTTACAATATTTAGTAATTAAATGTAGGTTCATTCAAACTAAATCAAATCACTAAATAAAATTAATAAATCAATTAAATCACTTAAATAAAACCACCCTCTAAGTTGATCCCTTCACACTTAGAAAATTTTAACCTTAATGCCAAGTTAAGACATGCCACACAAGCCTTAAATGCCACACACATTAGGCTAAGTCACCATCTTTAGCTCTAAGTTTGAGCGATGGATGGTTTGATGCCTGATTTTGTTTTGTGATGTAATATTTTAGACTGTATGTTAGGGTGCATGTGCGTAGACTGGATGGTAGGGTGATCTTAGCCTAATCATGTCATCTGTAGGGGATATTACTTAAGGGGCATTATAATAAAAATATAAATACTTTTGTATTGTGCAGGTTGCTTATACCCCTAAGCATAATCCAAACTAAGACAGGTGGACTTGGTTACCCATTTGTGGGGTGCTAAGTCCAACTTATTCATATAACTGCTTGGATTGTGGGTATGTTTAGCTGATCGCTATTTTGCAGGTTTAGTTAGATTTATCTTTTTTTCATTTTGATGTAATTTTTTTAATTAAGTTTGGAATGAATGTTTTGGGGATAAAGATGAACATTGGTCATAAGAATAAGTCTTATGCACCATGTGAAGCCTTGGAACAAACCACATCTCAAACCAAGTCAAAAGAAGGAGAGAAATGAAGAAATGAAGGATGAAGACCCCAGTAACATAAATTCCTTCTAAATTATAATTATTCATTTATAATCCGGGTTGTATAAGGGTAGAGCTCGACTACCTCGTTCTTTTCAGGTTTGTGCGGTGGAGCTCAACCACATTAGCCTCTTATTCTTCTACACTAATTTTATAAATTGATTGATGTTTGTTTATGATTGCAGAATTAAGGTGGCAAGATTTTTCTTAGTTTCTTCATTGTTTGATGAAAGACCTAGATGCGATTAGGCTCTTCGGGAAAAATAAATTTTTTATCCAACTAATCAACTCAAAATTAAAATTAAACAACTCATAACATCACCTAAAGCCTAGGATATAAAATAAAAAAATAAAATATTTAGCAACCCCTTAGATGGATGTGGTATGTTTCACATCATGCATAAAATCATCTTGCTTCACTCTTACTAATGGAGGGCTTCCACCTTTGTCAGAGAAAATGTCTTGACCTTTGAGAGCCATGGTGGAAACACACCCCCTTCATTCTGATTTTGGCTCATAACCAATTTCTCATGCATTAAGAATATGAATCCCATAGCTTGTGTCAAATAAAAATGTGCAAAAATCAAAATAAAACTTAACAAAATTTTCATTAGATTAAGTCAATACTCATGCCCTTCATGATCTAGTCTCTTAGGGAGTGTGTTTAAGGATTTAGTCTCCTTTCTAAATTAAACAACAACCTATCTATCTTGCAAAGCATAAGACTTTCCTACATGTATTTAAAATCATAGGAGTTAGTGGTGACCACCTCCAAGCTATTGTAAGTCCAATAGTTGGGTGATTTATCCTCTCTTGTGGAGGTAAACTATATATCCATTTTTGCCTTAGATTTAGGTCGAGCTTTGGCCCTCACCAAAGCTCCCTAGATTTAGGATCTGAGTTTTTGATTTCTCCTTTGTGGGTTACAAAATTTCTCGCCTCTTAGGCATTCCTATAATCTTATATTATGGTATTGTAATCCCTAGATTTCTAATAAAAATTCAACTCAAATGCATAATTCATCTAAAATTTCAAAAATATAAAGCCCAACTATAGGATAGTTTAGGATGCTCACTAGGCTTCCTAGTATCATGAGCATCCCCTACTCATCTCCCTTGGTTCCAAAATAAATCTTTCCTTTTGCTCAAATCCCACTTGACTTCAAAATCAATTGATTGATAGTCCTATCTTTGAAATCTTTGGAGACAATGATCATTTACCTTAATGAGAGTATTCTAAGGAATCTCATTCCTTAGGATGTAATTAACTATGGGGACTTGCTCCATGAACTTAATGAACACGCGTTTAAAATAAATCACCTGCTTAACTTTTCCATGTGAAGTAGGGGAAGAATCTCTAGTACATTCGAAGACCCATTGTCCTTAGGAGTCCTTATTAGGTGATTAGGTCCATTGTAGGATGATGACTTTTGTCTCTTGAGATAGTACATCATTCCTCAATGTCTCACCTGATCACCTTAATAAGTACATCTACAGATCTACGTGGTGTCCAAAAAACAAATTTTTATTTTTCAAGTCCCCCAAAAGTTTAAGAAATAAAACACCACACATGGCTAATCAACTCAACCAAATAAATAAAGTATGAATGCATGTATTTTTTATAAAAAAGATGGTTTTTATTCATTAGCTAAGTACACATCCACATGTTTGAAAGTTTTAAGTGAGCCATTATTTTACACCAAGGGCATAAGGTGCAAGACTACTTAGAATTTATACCCTCACAACTGATGTCCAACTAATATACCACTTTTCTTATACATATGAATGTATAGGCAACTATAAGATTAGAAAAACCCATGCAAAGAAAATTATATTTGATTTCTTTGACTGAGTCTTATTCATTGGTCATATCATACATACACATGTATAAGAGTTTTAAGTGAGTATGATGCCATTGTTCTACTCCAGGGGTGTAAGGTACAAGACCTACTTAGGGCTACTTAAAGCCTCACAGCCCCGAGATGTCCAACCTAATATACCACTTATCTTCTATATATGAATGTACACAAAGAACCACAAGAATGAGGAGTCATGCAAGAAGACAAATTTGATTTGATTACATGATTTATATATGTGATATGAAATTCTTCTTAAGTCTTAACTTGGAGATGCATAGGAGTAGATTTAGACAAGTGTTGTGTTCTTTTCAAATGAACTATACATTTATAAATCCCATGCAAATTCATATAAGGTAAGGAAACAAAGCTTCATATTGCATATCTTATATTATCAACACATGTAAACTTATAGATATTTGTAAATAATGTCACTCCATCTATTATAATTGATTTATGGGCTTTTAAAAATAACTTTTAATTTAATAGTAATAATAGCCATGCCTATTTTTGATTTAAATCAACACATGCAATTTGACATAAAAGAAACTAATTCATTTTGTTAATTATAATAGAAATGAATGCATGATTACACATGGAAAGCAACATTTAACATGAGTGGAAAGAAATAAAGGAACATAAGCACATGATCTCATTCATTTCAATTAATTTCTAAAGACAATCATACAAAATAAGGCTATTTAAAATGACCCAAAGTTCTTTAATGTCATTTCATTTTGAGTTTGACTTGATTTAGGTAATGTGAAAGAGTTTGCTAATCAATTTGGTTCAATGAAGAATATTTAGGTTGATTTTATGTTTTAATTAGGTTAAGGTATGAATTAAGTGGATTAATTAACCCTTACCTACATCACCTTAAGTTAATTAATTAATTAATAATGGGCCAATATGATATGTAACCACATGAAAACTAAATTTGCAATGCTCCTAAGAAATGAAAGGGGCCTAATGCAATTGGCTCATGATTAATAGTTAATTAGCCTTAAGGGATCTCATTTAACTAATTTATGGTTTTCTCACACATGTGAGCTAACCATAATTTCATCATCTCTCACTTTGGATCATTAGACACCCAAAGAGCTACCCAAGATTAAATTAGAGAAATAGATTCAATTGAATTATTTATATTCATTAATTAACTAATTAAATCTTAATTAACCTTAACCAATCAAAATGAGATGGACTTAGAGAAAGAGCAAAGAAGGGAGCCTAAGCCTCAATCCCTAAATCCTTTCAATAAGTTAATTAAGGTTCAAGAATGATTTGGATTTTTTATTATTCTTGTTAATTAATTAATTAAGGGGTGTTTATTAATTAATTATTTAAGAGGGATTGGAGAAGACTTAAATAAAATATTGGAAGAGGGAGTCCCAATCCATTTCCCTAGACTCCATCACCATTAAAATAGGTTAATAAGCTTAATTAATTAATTAATTTACTCTTCATTTGCTAATTATCACTAATTAAATTAAGAAAGTGATTAAGATTTAATCAATTGATTTCCCTAATTAAGCAACCAATAAAATCCCAAATAATAGGGGTAGTAGAGGTCATCCCCCTAAACATCCACAAAAGATTTGAGATTAATTTGATGGTTAATTAGGAAGTAATTTAGTTAATTAGATATTTAAACCTTAATTAAGCCAAAACTACTATCCAAAATCAAATAATAATAATTTTTCTAGATTCTACTATGAAATATCTTTAAAATGAGCCTAAGCTTGTATTTTTTGAATTTTTTTTAGGATCAGTTATGAATTTAGAAAGTTTTAGGTTAAAATAAATTAATTAAGCTTTTAAAGCCTTAATCTCATTGGCCATGGTTGATGCAAGCGCTTTCTACATGATGCTATGGGATTTGCTATTTAAGTTGTCACATCCAAAGGGTGACTCAGATGGCGGCGCATGTGATAACTCTGTGGACCGTCCAATCTAAGATCAAACAATCATGATTAAACCCGTGGATTTGAAGAAAAAATAAGTGGTTCTATGCATGATCAGATCAGAACCGTCCATTTTGATCATGTGGGATGGACAGTCCATGATCTATCTCCTCCTAAGCGACGAACGATGGCTACCATCCATCGATTGTCACTCGATTCAAGCTCACTCGAGCTTGAATGGAGATGAAATCAATCCCACACCTTTGGGAAAGAAATACAAAAAAAAAATCCAACGGTGGAAATCTCATGACAAGGAACTTTTTTTAATAAAAGACTAGGCTATTTTCATTCAAGGATCAGTTTTAATGGTATACCTCATCGAAGCTTATGATCAATGGTTCCAACAATTGAGGAAGCTTCAATTGGTAAAAGTGAAGCCCTATTGAGCCGCACAAGCCTTCATTTGGTGTGGTTTTCTTGGACAACTAATGCACGAGGCATCGGTGATTGATCTTGATCATACTATACTCTCTACTGTCTAGAAGCTTGGGGGATGATTCATTTCAGCTCATCTAGGTCCAAGGATGGTGTGTGCAAAGTTAATTTCACTTTGGTGGAGGTTTGAATAAATGGAAATCTGATTGAGGCTCCCATATTTTGGTTTCACATATAGCGAGTGGGATTTTGGGGAGCTCGGGAAGCCTTGGAAATTGCTCTAGGATCTCTTTCCTTGTCTGGGGTTGAATCACTATGAGTGTGTGAGTTTGAGTGAGAATGAGAGGGGGGGGGGTATATCCCGTCATTCCTTGTATAGAACGATAATGGTTGTTTTGGATTTTTGATCAAATGGTCACCATGAGGAGCTCAATTTGGGTAGAGAATCATGTTAGCTGGCTTCCTTTGAGTGGGGGAGGGTGTGAGAGTGGCTGCCATGGGAGTAGTGGGTGTCCTATGGCTTTCTAAGTATTTCAATGAGAATGGGGAGGTGATCTCACCTCCCCATGAGTCATGGTTAACAACCACCTTTGGGTTAAGTCATTCATGGTCCTAGGTGCCTAAGTGGACCTATGAATGGGTGTCATGTGGCTAAGGGGAGAAAATGACCAAATATGCATATGTCTTATCTCATGGGATTCCCCCAAGGGAAAATTGGTCATTTGGTTATGGGTTTGATTTGGGCAAATTTGCGATGGGTCAAAAGTCGGTTAGCCTAAATTTTAAGTGGTTTGGAGTTTATTTGGTTTGATTTGGCTTGATTTGACCTATTTAGGTCAAATAAGATTAGGTTGGGTCAAGTTGACCAATTGGTCAAATTGGGTCAAACCAAGGGTTAAGTCAAGTTCACATGACCAATTGGAGTGTATTGGTGTCATTGGTTTGATTCAATTTGCTTTGGATTTGATTATAGCTCATTTGGGTTCATATAGGTCAAATGGGTCAAGTTGACCAATTTGGCTAATTTGACCAAATTGGGTTAGGTTAAGTGTTGAGTCAAGTTCAATTTGATAATTGAAAATGATTGTAAGCTTTGGTTTGGTTTAATTTAGAATTAATTTTGATTTTGGCTAATTTGACCCTTTAGGTCAATTTGGGCTAAGTTGGGTCAAGTTGACTCATTGGTCAAATTGGGCTCAATCATGGCTTTAGTCAAGTTCAATAAGTGATTTGGAATAAGCTTGAGCTATTGGTTGTAATCAATTTGAGTTGGATTGTGATTTGACCAATTTTGGCTTTTTAGGCCAATTTGGCTCAACTTAGGTCAAATGATCAATTAGACTTGGTTTGGATCAATTGAGGGTTTGGACTTGCTCAATCATTGATTATGAATTGGTTTGAATCAAAGGTTTCAGTCATTTTGGCATCTGATGTATTTTGGCTAGTTTAGGTTTCATTTAGGTTAAGGGTTGACTTGGTAAATAGGCTAGGTTGACTTGGTTTGAGCCAATTCAAGACAGTTGATTAACCTAGGATGATTGTTGATCATGATATGAGGTTTGGATGGGCTTAGTTCAATCCAATTTGGGTTGAAATAGAACTTGGATCAAAAAGGTCTTTTAGGTCACTTTGGGTCAAGTGGACCTAAATGGGTTGGTAATCCTTAATTCAAGTTTAGTTATATTGACCAATGGGTTTGAGATGGAAATATAAATCCAATTGCAAGTGATTCAAAGCATATGGATTTTGGTTCATATGATAATTTTAAAGTGAAAAGGGCTTGAGTTTGATAGGTTAGCTTGGATTTGGTTTGATAATTGTAGTTCATGTTTATATTTGGGACAATGATTGAAGGAATGATTGAATCATGAAGAAATCCATGGATTTTGATTTGGTTTGAATAGGATTTGACCAAGTTCAAGGATTTGACTTAAAATGGTATAAATTGGATTTTGGTTTCATTTTGGATTTAGTTTTGGCTATTTGAATTTATATTCCATTTATATTTGGGAATTGTTGACCTCACTTTTGGAGTGAGCTCTCAACTTCTCCATCCTAGACATAGGACACCTCTAGCACTAAGAGTTTCTTAGTCTTACGACACTTCTAGTGAATAGGTGAACACTTAACCTAACCATAAAGACTTAGAAGAGTTAGCTATATGATTAGGTTATGCCTTAGGGGTATTAGGAAAACTTGCCTACCCTATGGCTTGAACCAAATCATTGCTTCCTTCTTTTAAATCAATTCCAAATTCAAATCAATTCCAAATTCAAGCCAATTTCAATTTCAAATCAATTCTAAATGAAAATCAATCCCAAATTCAAATCAATTCCAAATTGAAATCAATTTCAAATTCAAACTAATTCCAAACTCAAATCAAATCTAGATCTTCAATCAATTCCAACACAATTGATTTTCTCAAATTCAAATCAATTCCAAATGATTGAAATCCATGATCAATTCTAAATCCCAAAATCTTTTCTAAGCCCTTTGATTTGACATTATGGACTTAGCCCAAATTCCAATTCCAAATCAATCCCAACTCAAAAGATTTTCTCATAACCCATTTATATTCTCATTTATATTCACAAATATAAATGAAATATAAATTCAAATAACCAAAATCAATTCAAAACTAAACCCAAAATCCAACCAATAATCCAACATATACTCTTTCAAGCCAAAATCTTAAACTCCTCTAAACAAAACCAAATCAATTCCAACTCAAAAGATTTTCTGATAACCTATTTATATTCTCATTTATATTCACAAATATAAATAAAATATAAATTTAAATAACCAAAACCAATTCAAAACCCAAATCCAAATCAAATCAAATTCCAACTTATACCCAAGTCAAATTCTTGAACTTTGCCAAATCAAACTCAACCAATCAAACCCTTGGATTTTCTTCATGATTCAATCAATCCTTCAATCATGAATCCAAATAAAAACACAAACTTCAATCACCAAACAAAAATCAAACCAACCCAAGTCAAACCCATGTTCACTCTTTTGAATTGAAATTGTCAAATGAACTAGAACCCATTTGACTCCAAATCACTTGCAATTGGATTTATATTTCCATCATAGGTCTATATGTGAGTTCAACCAAACTTGAATCAAGCCTTGATGAAGTCAATTGACCCACTTAGGCTTACTTAACCTAAAGTGACCTAAACTTTTTGAGCCAAATTTCAATCCGACCCAAATTAGATTGAACTAAGCCCATCCAAACCTCACATTGTGAGCAACAATCATCCTAGGATGATCAATTACTCAAATTGGGTCAAACCAAGTCAAACCTAGCCATTGACCAAGTCAGTACTTAACTAAAATGAAACCCAAACTAGCAAAATCACCATAGGCCAAATTGATTTGAACCATTGATCTAAACCAATTCATAACCAATGATTGAACATGATCATGACATCAATTAAGCCAAAATAAGTCCAATTGGCCACTTGACCTAAATAGTCAAAATGGATCAAATCTTGATCTAAGCCAAATTGATTGCAACCAATAGGTCAAATTCATTTTAAAATGTTTGTTGAACTTGACCAAAGCCTTAATTGGCTAGACTAACTGATTGATCATGAACTTGACTTGACTTAAAAGTCAAACCAACCAAACCAAAATTGATTAAAACCAAAGCTTGTAATACATTTCAAATAATCAACTAAACCTAAACCAATCCATGACCCTAATTGGGTTAAATTTGGTCAACTTGACCCATTTGGCCTAAGTGAACTCAAATGAACCAAAATTGAATATAAATCAAACTGAACTAAACCATTGATACCAAAACACTTCAAATGGTCATATGAACTTGACCTATCCTTTGGTTTGACTCAATTTGACCAATTGGTCAACTTGACCCAAGTTGACCCATTTTGATCTAAATGAGTCAACTTGAGCCGAATCAAATCAAATCAACTCCAAATTCATTAAAAATTGGCACAACCAATTTTTCAATCATTTCAAATCTCCCTGAAGTAAAATCAAAGCCAAATGACCATTTTACCCCTAGGTCAAAGGGTAACCTATGGCCAAATCCACTTGGAGTTTGGTCAATTCCTTATCATGGCCATATGGGTTTCTCTTAATGGTCTATTTGGATACCAAGGAAGGTGGTGCACATGACCCAATGGGTTTTGGTCAGCGAAACCCAACCCATAGACAAAATCAACCCATATAATGGATTTTCTCCACTTGGAATCCCTTCTACACTCATTTAACACATGTGCACCTCCACCATTCCACTCCTTTGCCAAAACCAAAGCACATGGAGCTCCTAACAACCAAAACAACCTATTCAATCAAAGCAATTGATCAAAAATAAAAGAATAAGCTTCAGTTGTTCGATCCAAGTAAGGGGAGATATACTCCCCATCATTTCCACTCAAACAATCTCTCTTGCATTCGATTGAGCTCAAAGGATGGAAAGTAAGCATTCACAAAGTTCCCAAAGCATTTTGAAGATCTCAAAAATTTCCTTCTCTCAGTTTTCTCCATAGTCAAAACATGGGTGGTGGGAGAAATTTTCACTTCACTCAATCCTCCACCAAACATAAATTCACTTGGCAAGCATCATCAAGAAGGCAAGTCGAGCTCACCCAAAGCTTTTACCAAGCATCCAAGCCACGAGAAGGGGGACCTAGACCAAAGCTGCAAGCCATTGGAAGGAGCTTTGGTCAAATGGGAGATCTACTTCAAATTGAAGTTTGAAACCCTCAATAAAGCTTCATCTCCACTAAATGAAGCTACCTCCTCCATTGGAAGTGCTGGTGATAGCCTCTGCTGAGGTATGACTCAAAATTGAGCCTCCATTGAAAATTTCTTGGGCTTTTATGAAGGTAATTGTAATCCTAATGGAATTCAACTTGTTGATGTTCTTCCCATGCTTCTTAATGGTGTGGGTTGAATCTCAGCCTAATCCAAGCTCAAGTGAGCTTGGATCAAGCCATGGAGGATGGACGGCCTCCGTCTCCTACAGGCAAGGGCAGGGATGAATCATAAGTCATCCATCCCGCGTGTTTTGAATGGACAACCTTGATTAAAACATGTTAGATCCATTTAATCCTTTATAACCACAAGTTTAATCCTGACTGACCGATCCTTGATCCAATAGACCTGGGGAAAGCGCATCGCATCGCCATCTAACACAGTGCGCAATGTGACAACTTAAATAACCAATCCCATCGCGCCACGTCGAAAGCGCGCGTCGCGTCAACAGCCCACGTGGCATCGATGGGATTAGTTATGTAATTAGGTTATTTAATTACCTATTAATCACATAAACTTTATAAATTCATAACAAAATATAGAAAAATCCAAAAAATGCAAACTCAAGTTCATTTTAAAGATAATTCAAAGGGAAATAATATAAAATTAAGTTTAATTGATTTTGAATAGTAACCTTCACTCAATTTGGGTTTTATTGGGATGTAATTATGTTAATTATAGTACTTTAGTAATTAATTCCAAACTCCTAGGGTTAATTAGTGGGATGGCCTGCCTCCTATGGTTTTGTTGGAATTTATTATTGGATTTAAGGTAATTGCTTTGTTTGATCTCTAATCACTCCCTTAATAATTGATTAATTAACCTATTAAATAGTGATAAATTTATTAATTAATCTTATTAATCACCTTGGAATAGTGGATAGACTTAGGGAATGAGATTAGGATTCCTTTTCCAAATCTTTTCCCTAAGTCTATTTCATTTGAATGAAGACTTAATTAATTTGTAAATTGATTAATGATTTAATCACTTCATTAAATAGCATTATTAACCCAACTCAAAACCAAAAATTAATCCAAAAACTTAATCATCTAAATCTTGGGTGGATCCTTAGGTGTTCAAAAGCATAACATTTGTTTAAGGAAATTATAATCAACCCACATGTGTGAGAGGGTTATGAAAGTACTTAATGAAAACCCTTTAGTTTAATTAATCAATAATTGTGACCCAATTGCATTAGGCCCCATTATTTCTTAGGTGCATTTCTATTTACATTCCATGTGATTGTATATCATATGTTGGCTCATAATTACTTGAATAATTATGTTAAGGTGGTATAGGTAAGGGATAATTAATGGATTTAATTTACACCTTAACCTAAACAAAATGTAAAATCAATCTAATTGTTCTAAAATTAAACTAAACTAACTCACACATGGGGGAAAATGGGTTAGGATTAGCAAACACTTTTCACATTTCCTAAATCAAATCAAATTCAAAACTAAAAGTCTCTTTAAGGAATTTTGATTCACTTTGAATAATCTTATCTTATAGGATTGTCCTTAGAAATTAATTAGGGTGAATGAAATCATATGCTTACATCACTTTATCTCTTTCCAAGCATGCTAAATATTGTTTGCCATATGAAACCATGCATTCATCTCTTTTAAGAAAGTTAATCAAATAAAATATTTCCTTTATGTCAAATTGCATGTTTTGGCCAAAGTGAGAATATGAGTGGATATTATCATTAATTAAGTCAAAAAATTATTTTCAAAACATATAAATCAAATATTGCAAAAATGAAGTGATGCTACTTATAAATCTTTATAAGCTTGCATGTGACTATAATATGAGATGTGCTTTATGTGATTTTCTTCTCTTCTCTTAACATGGATTTGGATAGGATTTGCAAAGTGTATAGTTCATTTGAAAAGAATATTACACTTGCTTAAATCTATTCCTATACACTTCCATGTTATGACTTAGGAAGAACCTCCACATTACACATGTAATTAAACAACCAAATCAAACAAAAATCTTTTGCATGATTCTTCATCCATTCATTTCTTTTTTTACTACACTTGTATTTAAGAAAATTGGTATATTAGTGTGGACATCCCAGGTTGCAAGACTTTAAGTAGCTTGAAGTAGGTCTTGTACCTTACACCCTTGGTGTAGAAAATAATGGCGTCATACTCACTTATATCTTTTATACATGTGAATGTGCATTTTGCTAATGGATAAAAGAATCCCTCTTTTCTACTTAATAAAAACTTGCATTCATGAAATACTCAAATTTTCCTAAATAACATCTCTTAGCATTCATCATCAAAGTGTGCTAAATTTTACATTCATGTATAGTTTTGTTTATGATCATCCATATGTATGGTATACATGGTGGAAAGAAATAATTAGTTAGTAAACTCAACAAACCAACTAAATCACTTAAAATGAAACTACCCTAAATAAAGAACCGAGCTACTGTAATAAAATTGCTATAAAATAGCAACAAAAAGGAACAACAAATGTTGTTAAATAGAAGCAAACACACCAGCCTAAATAAAGAATGGAGTTGCTGTAATAAAATTGCTGTAAAATAGAACCAAATAGCTGTAATAAAATTGCTGTAAAATAGAACCAAATAGCTGTAATAAAATTGTTACTGTCAATTGAAAATTGAACCCTATATAAAGAACAGATTACTGTAAAATTGCTACAATAAAATAGCTTGGTATGATGGTATCCTTCTCCAAAGCTAAATATTTTCTGGTAGTTTAACATAAAGGTTCTCCTCCTCCATTAACTCTTGCTGAAATAAAAGTAGATAATGATATTATAAAATGAAGTTTATCAGATTTATTAAATAGACTAAATTTAGTTGGAAAAGTACCAAAGGATCTTTAATGTTGGGTTGAGCGCCTCAAATAAAACTAGCTGTACATACAAGTGCATTGACTATTTTTGGTGATAAAGAGCTCCTATAATCACCAAGAACTCTACCACCAGCATTAAATGTAGATTCAGATGCAACGGTGGTGATGGAAATTGTTAGAACATCCCTAGCCATCTTGGACAAAATAGGATACTTGAGAGTATTCATCTTCCACCACTCAAGAACATCAAAAGAATCATTATTGCTCAAAAATAATCCTTCCACTAAATATGTTTGCAAATCAGATTTTGATGGCTGAATAGAACCCGACGCAACAAAAAAAATCAGCAAATCCTTACATATAATCAAAGTTTGATGAAAAGGGCACATCAACTATTGCTTGTGACGATCCACTAACTGCTGAAGAGCTTGAAGCACTATTATCTTGTGAATATTGATTATATATCTCCTAAATAATATCCTCAATGCTCTTTATCTTCGACTCCACCTCAAAACTAGAGTATATTTTAGGAAATCTAAAAGTAATGAATTCCATTTTGAGGCGTGGATCAAGCACTGCAGCCATAACCATGAGTAGATTACATTCTCCCCAATATTTGTCAAATTTAATTTTCATAGTAGTGGCCATTTGCTTGACAAATTGATCCAAGGAATTGCACTCTTCATTATGCAATTTCTTAACATGCATGACAGTAGGAAGAAACAAATTGGTAGTTGGATAAGAAGAACCTGAAATCATTTTTGTCACATTATGGAAAACAGAAAGAAACCTTTTAATCTGCTCATAGCTATGCCATTCAATCTCAGAAGGTAACCACTTGTAGTTAGAATCTCGATCAGCATAATGAATGAACACATTGTGGTAAATAAAAGTAGACTCAAGCATTAAGTAAGTAGAGTTCTACCTTGTAGGAACATCAATACATAATCCCTTTGAAGTGGGGACCCTAACTTTCACTTCAACAAACTTATGTAAACAGAAGGTGACTTTTTGAGGTATTTTACTGTCTCCCTTATTTTAATGGTTATTTGTTGCACCTCTTTCAAACCATCTTGAACCAGTATATTTAAGATGTGAGCACAACATCTAACATGAAAGAAATGACCCTGAAAATGTAACTTCCCTCTTGACTGAAAATTAATTTTTAAAGCATTTGCAGCAACATCATTATTACTAGCATTATCCAGTGTGATAGTAGATACCTTATCCTGCAAATTCCAATCTAGCAAATAATCACATATAGCATCACAAATAAAAGTACCAATGTGTGGAGGATCAAGCTCAATAAAGCTAATGATTCTCTTATGCAACTGCCAAGAATCATCAATAAAGTGAATTGTTAAGCACATGTAGCCCACTGTTTGATTTGATGTCCAACAATCAGAAGTCAAAGAAACTCTATGAATGCTCTTAAGAAAAGTTTTCAATCTCTCTTTTTCCTTTTCATAAACTTTCATGCAATCACTTCTAATTATGTTTCTAGATACCCTCTCATAATTGGGATTCAATACCTTCAAAAGAATATTAAACCACATATGCTCAACCGTTATAAATGGATACTCATGCACAATAATCATCTTTGCAATTATCTCTCTAATTTGAAGATGATCATAATTTTTGGGGTCACAAAATAATGGAATCTCAATTTTATAATTGACATCAAAAGGCATAAAATTTAATTTTTTTTGCCTTTTGTCTGCCAATTCAACAACCTGCTTATTCTTGGCCTTGATTTTTTCACATTCCTTCACATGCCTCAAAAGTTGTGAAGTTGTGCTAGTTTTTTATTTATGAAATTTCCTGCGACAATATATGCATTGTAAAGAGGGTGTACTCTCCCCCTTAAATACAGAAGTGGTTTCTATAAAATACTCCCACACTGAAGATACTCTCTTCCTACCTCTCTTAGGGTTAACATCAGGACTAGTAGTCTCAAGTGTATGCTCCTCTGATTCAACTTGTTGTGAAGTACTTGGTATATCATTACCTACAACTAAATCATCACCACATGATGCAGACTGAGAATGATCCACATTAGACATGACTGCATACTAAATAATAAAAGAAAATATGAGTTAAAAATTAGGATCGACATTAGCAAAGATGCCAACCTGAATCGACAAGAGCAGCTGAACTAGAATATGAGGAAAAGGGGTCTTACACATAACACATTCCATGTTTCCATTTTTTTAGCATTATAGCCATGCAGCATACAAGATTACAACATACAACATAGTTGTAAAAAATAGAACATCCATACAGATACTGAGATACAAGATATAGCATTACAGCCATAGTAGTAAAAAATTAAGAACATCCTACAGGAAACATCCAAAGTCGTAGAAATCATACTGACATTCTGACCATAGTTGTAATAAATTCTAAGTTTGTAATTACTTCATTCTCATAGTATGCATAATATAATGATTTCTCCTTTGAAACAAAAATTCTCAAATAATACACAACATTCTATAGGAAATACATCCATAGTTGCAAAAAGATTATAGCATTACAGCCAGTCCAAATATATGATCAGGTAACATCCAAACCACTGAAAATGCATGATGAACATAACCTCCATAGTAAGAATAAAAGAACTGCATCTCCATAGACCATAGTAAGAATAAAAGAAACGCATGTGTTATGAAATAAAGGTATGCATATTCTCGGATTCTCCACTGCATCTCCATAGTAAGAATAAAAGAACTGCTTAAAATAAGAATAAAACTAGAGATTGCAGCCAAAGAAAAAAGAAAATTGTGTTCGGTTACAAACCTAGAAAACCAGATATCACGACCACAATGTATAGGGCTTTTTAACATGAAACTAATGATGGAAAAAAGAAAAAAAAATAATATCTGGTACCAAACCATAGAAGATCATAGATCGTGACCAGATTTACACCCATACTTACAGATATTATCATTTCAACTCACAAGACTCACAACTCGCAACATGCAAGACTCTTGCTAGGAAGAGTCAAATTGACAAAATCGAGACAAGAGGCAGTCGGCGACAAGATTAGGCGAGAGTCGAGAGTCGAGACTCGAGAGGGCTGCGGTCGAAATGCGAACGAGTCGAGAGGCTAAGTAATATCGGATATCGCTCGCTCATTTAAATCCCAGCCGTTAATATAAATTCCTACTGCTGGGATTAACTAATCTGACTTCGGATGGCTTGGACCGTTGGTCCTCTGATAGGTTTAGGGTTCAATTCACTGCGGTTCGACTTTGACACTCGACGATCCGAAAGCCTAACAAGAAAGCGATAAGCATAATTAAAAAAATTCTACAATAATAATTACTAATATATTTTAGCTTATTTTATTTAAAAATTTATTAACTAATTTTATAATTAAATTAAATATCAATTTTAAAAATATTTAATGACAAATTATATTTTAAATAAAATGTAATATAAATTATTTATTTATTTCAAGAAAGCTAATCACCATCGAACAAAGGATTGTTCATATTCCTCATTTATAAAGGCGAAATATTTGTTCATGTTCGCTCATTTAGTTAACAGTCGAACACGTATTGCTGACAACGAAGCTTTTTTGATAGTCCTAGTGTGGACAAAAAACTAGTTTTTATAGTAGCCAACAAAAGATTTGAAAGAACGAAAGGTTCCAAAGACTTTTTGGTGAAGGCAGGACTCCGTAAATGAACAAGGTAATATACTAATATCTGCATATAGTCCATAATTTCATGCGTGCAGACCCATAAAAATAAAATGAAATAAAATAATATATATAAGTTTTAATATGAATAAATTTTTAAGAAAATCAAATTTTTTTTAACTTGAATTTAGTATAAAGTATATATTTAAAGGAAATTTTGACTTTATAAATCTCATAAAATACATAATTGATCAAATATTATTATTATTTTCTTAAAAGAATTTGTTAATAATTTTAATTTATTGAATGCTAAAAAATGTACAGGGATAGGGTTAGAGATTTAATTTCTCGGGTTGCATGAAAATTTTACACAAAAATAAGTAAAATAAAAATACAATAGTCAGGTGAAAATATTCAAGGGATCGCAGTCTGACATGATGATAAGGTAATATCAACTGGATGACGATGGTTGCATGACTTTCATACAGTAATAATAGGGTAATAGTAGTCAGATAACTACAGTTGAATGATAATAATTGCTAACAATGATTGTCATTATTAATTTTCAAGTAGAGTTCTAATTTTCTTTAGATCTCTAAAATCTCTAATTTTAAGTCCAGCTATAAGCTGCACACCTCCCTCCACCTCCTCTAATATGAAAAATGTGGTTCTACTTATAGTCTTTCAAAGTAATATTTTGATAATTTTGATAGAAATTTCAAAACACTCTATATAAATTTATTGAAATCAAAGGTTAGATGATCATGAATTTAATTTTGAATGTTCTTAATCCATATATTACATAAAGATTCTACTTTGGCCCACACTTTGAACATGTCTAAACATGGTTGCAACTTAATTTAAATCATGTCATTTTCTTTTGTGCTCTTTATCTTTTATTGAATTAATTTATTTGATATCATAGTTGGAATTACTCATATGCTAGGGCGAGAAATTGCCCACCCTAAGTTTATTTGTTTATTTATTTGGATATTTATTTTAATAATATTTCTCATCCAAAATTAAAAAAAAAATGAGTCCAAAAAAGAAATAATTTTTTCAGGATAATTATTTATAAAGTTATTTCTTTTAAATTTAATTATTTTTATTGCATGCAACTTATTTTATGGTCATAATTATTTATATATTTATATCTTATCAATCCCCTAGCATTAAAAATTTGACATACTCATTGATAATAATAATAAGATGTGTTAGAAAAAAAAATATGACCGTAGGTGTAAATTAAATCTTAGCTCAGTAAGAATATCCATCACATAAACATAGTTCAAAATATCATGTGTCGACATAATTTTGTACATGAAAATTTAAAAAAAAAATAAAATTAAGTCAACACACCTAGTTGAGTTAGAATAACCTACTATATATATGAAATTACATATTTTCTCTCTTCTCCCCAACTAAAGAAGATGGGGTTATAGAGTTTGAAATACAATTGTCTATTTTTATAGCATTAACGTTAGGCCATAATAGCCTTACTTTTAGTCGCTAGTTTCAAGCCCTCGTGCTAAGCTCTTTGCTCTCCTTTTCTCTCCTTTCATTGTGATAGTGGGGTATATTTATAGTGTTTTGGGATAGGCATTTTAATAAATTTAGCCAAAATTTGAAAATACTCAATGAGATGGTTTGTATTGATTTCTTTGATCATTAATCATTCTTGTAGCATTTAGTTATATTAATGATCTCAAATCTGAATGATCTTAGGTTCTTTATAATTTTCTCATTAAGCCACTCAATTTGGTAGTAAGCATGTCAGATTTAGATATCAATTGCCCTTTAATTAATGCTTCAAAGCTTCTAATTATTCTTTAAAAGCTTAATTTGAGCTTATTTGGACTTAAAACAAACACTTTTGGCATCGATAAGTGATGGAGGTGGGCGTTCTTTCTTTTGATGAGATTGCGAGAACATGGGTATTGGAGGTGAAGGAAGAAGATATGTTGGATAACTAGCACTCCCACCAAGGATTGCCAAGGTTTGGCCACCAAGCTCTCAAACCACAAGAATAACTCAAAAATTTGTAATTGCCAAAAGATCTCCTTCATTCTAATAAGAGGGGCTATTTATAACCATTACAAGCATCTTTCAAAAGAAAAGAATTTAAAACATGGAGGGAAAGGTGGGTGGCCACATTAATGTGAAGCATTAAATTGCCTCATTATTTTATGCCATCCACCCATTTCACATGCTATTATTTTATGTGGATTCAACCACCTCACATGTCATGCTTTGAATTTTAAATGCAAAATTTCAAACATGGAGTTTCTAGAAGAAAATTAAAAATTACATAAATAAAAAAAGATGAAATCATAAAATGGACCTTAGCAGGCTAATGGGCTAAGTCTTCTTCTTTCTTGAATTTTCTTGGGCTTTAGCTTGAGATCTTATAAATGGGCCTTGAGCTCTAATTTGTTGATCCTCATGATGCTCTACATCAACTCCCTTGGGCTCAATTGAACTCTACTCCGTAGAGTTAAAATCTAAGAAGTCTTCTACTAATTATGGGGTTAAAGTCTCCAAATCACTACGGGTCAACCATGTGTCTTTAGCTGGTGGCTTATTTTTCCAACGAACTATAAAACGATGTTCAAAAGCTGGATTAATGGGTGCTTCCTTGGTGATAGTATAGTCAACTTCAAAGGAAGAGGGCTTCTACAAGTACAGTGCTATATCTCCTACTAAAGAGTTAGACTAAACAAGTGGAGGTTTTCTAATTCCTTCATATGATAGAATATCTTCAATATTAATAACTAGATGAATGAACATATCAGCAGGCAAATCAAGGTGATAAGCATTAGTTCTAATTTTCTTGAGAATTTAAATGTACGACAAGCTCGTGCATGTAATTTCTTATATTTAGTAGTTTGATAACGGGCGAATCAATCAATACATAATCACCTTCTTTATATTCTTTCGTTGAATGATTATGATTTGCCATAGAAGCATAATTATCATTACTTATAGTAATTTGCTTTCTTATATCTTCATGGAGGCTTTGAAAATCTTTAGCAAATGAGAATGTTGCGTCAGAAAATACATGAGATGGTAGGTTTACTACATCTATTGGTCGTCGTGGGTTTTGACCATAGACTATCTCAAATGGTGATTTTTTTGTTGTTCTAGATATAACACTATTATAGGCAAATTCAGAGGTTGGTAAATGTAAATCCCAATTTCCTAAACTTTTACCTACCAAACATATAAGCAAATTTCCTAAGTGCGATTAACTACTTCATTTTGTCCATCGGTTGTGGGTGAAAGGCAAGAGAATTTTAATTGGTACCTAATAATTTCCATAATGTTTTCCAAAAATATGAGACAAACTTAACATCTGAAACAATGGTTAAAGGAGACCATGGAGTCGCTATTTCCTTAAAAAATAATTTGGCTATATAAGAAGCATCATTTGTTTTGAACAAGGTAAGAAATGAGCCATTTTGAGAACCTATCCACTACAACAAAAACTATCATATCCTCATGTCTAGGTAATCCTAGAATAAAATCCATTGATAGGTCTTCCTAAGGCCTATAAGGGTAGTGGCATGTATTGTCCACCTTTGTTTGATTATTTTAGCCTGTTTACAAACTAAACATTGAGCCACTAATTTTTGAACATCTCATTTTAATGATGGCCAATAAAATTAATTTTCTAATAAACATATGGTCTTATCCTTTCCAAAATGACCAGCTATACCCCCAGCATGTAGCTTAGTGATAAGGAATTCTCTAAGAGAAGATTGAGGAATGCATAATTATTTTCCTTTATATAAATATCCATTTATTATCAAGAATGTCCCTTGTAAAGTTATTGGTTTATCTAGGTGTTCAAGATAAATTAGGTGAAAGTCAGAGCACACAATATAATCATCTTTAATTCTATCAAATCCTAGGATTCTCAATTCTAAAGAGGAAATCATTAGGTTTACCCTGGATAAAGCATCACCAGGCTTATTCTCAATTCCAGGCTTATGCTTTAGAACAAAAGAATAGTCTTGTAAAAATTCAACCCATTTTGCATGCCTATGACTTAATTTTCGTTGAGTATTAATGAATTTTAAGGCATGGTGGTCAAAATTAAGTATAAATTCTCTATGTAAGAGATAGTGTCGCCAATGCCTTAAGGATTGAATTACAGCATAAAACTCTCTATCATAAGTGGAATATCGTTGTTTAGCTTCATTTAAATTTTCACTAAAGAATGCTATAGGATGATTCTCTTGACTCAAAATTCTAACTATCCTAATTCCTGAAGCATCACATGTCACTTCAAAGGCTTTAGAAAAATTAGGAAGCCTAAGGATTGGTGCAGAAGTGATAAGAACTTTAATTTGCTCTAAGGCCTTTTGTGCATTAAAAGTCTAACAAATTTTATCTTATTTTAGTATATCAGTTATCGGAGCAACAATGGTACTAAAATTCTTATTAAATCTCCGATAAAAAGTGGCTAAACCATGAAAGCTTCTAACTTCAATAAAACTTTTAGGTGGTGGCCAATATAAGATTTCTTTGACTTTAGAAGGATCAGGTTTAAGCCCAGTAGTGGATATAATAAAACTAAAAGATTACCTCATTGCAAAAGAAACATTTTTTAAATTAATGTATAATTTCTCTTGTCTAAGTAGTTCAAAGACTTTTGTAGGTGTTGTAGATGTTCATTTTCACTTGGACTAAAATCGAATATCATCAAAATACACCACCAAAAATATACCTATATATGGTTTAAGAGCTATTCATTAATCTCATAAATGTGCTAGAGCATTTGAAAGTCCAAAGGGCATGACAAGCCATTCATAAAGTCCATCAGGGGTTTTAAAATCCGTCTTCCACTCATCTCCTGATCTAATCCGAATTTGATGATATCCACATCTTTGAAAAAAAATTTGCTCCAGAGATTAATCTAACATATCATCTAATCGGGGAATAAGAAACCTATATTTGATAGTAATTTTATTTATTGCTCGACTATCAACACACATTTGCCATGTTCCATCTTTCTTTGGAGTTAATAATGTTGGGACGCACAGTAAGACTCTCTTGAATAAAATCCTTTCTTAATAATTCCTCAACTTGTCTTTTAATCTCAACATGCTGGTAGGGTTCATCCTATAATGTGGAAGATTAAGAAGTTGAGAACCGGGTAAGAACTCAATAGCATGTTGAATGTCTCTTAGAGGAGGTAGCTCATCAGGAAGCTCATCAGGTGCAATATCATTAAAATTAGAAAGAAGAGAAGAGACCACAGCAGGTATGTAAGACTCATTAGAGTCTGATATAACTTCTTTTACATGTAATATGTGAAGAAGAAATGGATCAAAAAATTCTTTTCGTAAAGCGCCAAAACTTATTATTTCTATCTTTGGGGTCAAAGGAGAAATAGTAGGTGTTTTAAAGTAAGGATCAGAAATGATAGTGTTAGGCCTAACAACAGGATTTTCTATGATAATCAATTAAAGTTTGGCATTTTTCTTCAAATTAGGCTTAGGTTGCAAGTCAGAAATTGTTTTGTGTGGTGTTATGGAGGGTGTTTTTTTCTACTGGCTTTATTGGTAGGAGTTTAATAGTCTTATTATTATGTTTAAAAATATAAGTATTTTCCCTACCATAGTGAATAACATTCATATCATATAGCCATGGTCATCCTAAGAGAATATGAGCAATGTCCATAAGGAGAACATCACACCAAATTTGATCCTCATAACTTTCTATTTTAATAGGAACTAAACACCGATTGGTGATGGGAAGAGATGTATGATTTACCCAACTAACATGAAATGGTTCACAGTGAGGTTCAAATTTTAGGTTGGCTCGAGTTAAGGTATGTATGAAATGACATTCATAGCACTCCCTCCATCTATAACTAACCTATATCTCTTTTCATTACACAAAATATACATGCTAAAAATAAAGAATCGAGCTGCTATAATAAAATTGCTATAAAATAGCAACAAAAAGGAACAGCAAATGTTGTTAAATAGAAGCAAAACACCAGCCTAAATAAAGAATGGAGTTGCTGTAATAAAATTCTGTAAATATATAAATAATAGCTATAATTAAAATTCTCAATTGAAAATTGAACCCTAAATAAAGAACATATTACTGTAAAATTGCTGCAATAAAATAGCTTGGTATGATGGTATCCTTCTCCAAAGCTAAATATTTTTCGGTAGTTTAACATAAAGGTTCTCCTCCTCCATTAACTCTTGCTGAAATAAAAGTAGATAATGATATTATAGAATGAAGTTTATCAGATTTATTAAATAGGCTAAATTTAGTTGGAAAAGTACCAAAGGATCTTTAATGTTGGGTTGAGCGCCTCAAATAAAACTAGTTGTACATACAAGTGCATTGACTATTTTTGGTGATAAAGAGCTCCTATAATCACCAAGAACTCTACCACCAGCATTAAATACAGATTCAGATGCAACGGTGGTGATAGAAATTGTTAAAACATCCCTAGCCATCTTGGACAAAATAGGATACTTGAGAGTATTCATCTTCCACCACTCAAGAACATCAAAAGAATCATTATTGCTCAAAAATAATCCTTCCTCCAAATATGTTTGCAAATCAGATTTTGATGGCTGAATAGAACCCGGAGCAACAAAAAAAATCAGCAAATCCTTACATACAATCAAAGTTTGATGAAAAGGGCACATCAACTATTACTTGTGATGATCTACTAACTGCTGAAGAGCTTGAAGAACTATTATCTAGTGAATATTGATTATATATCTCCTAAATAATATCCTCAATGCTCTTTATCTTGGACTCTACCACAAAACTAGAGTATATTTTAGGAAATCTAAAAGTAATGAATTCCATTTTGAGGCGTGGATCAAGCACTGCAGCCACAACCATGAGTAGATTGCATTCTCCCCAATATTTGTCAAATTTAATTTTCATAGTAGTGGCCATTTGCTTGACAAATTGATCCAAGGAATTGCACTCTTCATTATGCAATTTCTTAACATGCATGATAGTAGGAAGAAACAAATTGGTAGTTGGATAAGAAGAACCTGAAATCATTTTTGTCACATTATGGAAAACAGAAAGAAACCTTTTAATCTGTACATAGCTATGCCATTCAATCTCAGAAGGTAACCACTTATAGTTAGAATCTCGATCAGCATAATGAATGAACCCATTGTGGTAAATAAAAGTAGACTCAAGCATTAAGTAAATGGAGTTCTACCTTGTAGGAACATCAATACATAATCCCTTTGAAGTGGGGACCCCTAACTGTTTCACCACTTCAACAAACTTATGTAAACGAGAAGGAGACTTTTTGAGGTATTTTACTGTCTCCCTTATTTTAATGATTATTTGTTGCACCTCTTTCAAACCATCTTGAACCAATATATTTAAGATGTGAGCACAACATCTAACATGAAAGAAATGACCCTAAAAATGTAACTTCCCTCTTGACTAAAAATTAATTTTTAAAGCATTTGCAGCAACATCATTATTACTAGCATTATCCAGTGTGATAGTAGATACCTTATCCTGCAAATTCCAATCTAGCAAATAATCACATATAGCATCACAAATAAAAGTACCAGTGTGTGGAGGATCAAGCTCAATAAAGCTGATGATTCTCTTATGCAACTGCCAAGAATTATCAATAAAGTGAATTGTTAAGCACATGTAGCCCACTATTTGATTTGATGTCCAACAATCAGAAGTCAAAGAAACTCTATGAATGCTCTTAAGAAAAGTTTTCAATATCTCTTTTCCTTTTCATAAACTTTCATGCAATCTCTTCTAATTATGTCTCTAGGTACCCTCTCGTAATTGAGATTCAATACCTTCAAAAGAATATTAAACCACATATGCTCAACCATCATAAACGGATACTCATGCATAATAATCATCTTTGCAATTATCTCTCTAATCTGAAGATGATCATAATTTTTGGGGTCACAGAATAATGGAATTTCAATTTTATAATTGACATCAAAAGGCATAAAATTTAATTTTTTTTTGCCTTTTGTCTGCCAATTCAACAACCTGCTTATTCTTGGCCTTGATTTTTTCACATTCCTTCACATGCCTCAAAAGTTGTGAAGTTGTGCTAGTTTTATTTATGAAATTTCTGCTATAATATATGCATTGTAAAGAGGGTGTACTCTCCCCCTTAAATACAGAAGTGGTTTCTATAAAATACTCCCACGAAGATACTCTCTTCCTACCTCTCTTAGGGTTAACATCAGGACTAGTAGTCTCAAGTGTATGCTCCTCTGATTCAACTTGTTGTGAAGTACTTGGTATATCATTACCTACAACTAAATCATCACCACATGATGCAGACTGAGAATGATCCACATTAGACATGACTGCACACTAAATAAAGAACCGAGCTATACATGGTGGAAAGAAATAAATGGTTATGTGTTATGTGATAGTAATTCACCTTAATTAATCTTAAGATGTCTTTCTTATTGAATAGGTTTATTTAGAGTAAATCTAAACTTAGGGTTAATTAAAATACTTAACAAAACATTCACCTAAAGAAAAATCATTAATGAATCTACCTTAGAAATTACTTAAGTCATGGATGAAAGAGAAGTTCTCTTCTCTTTTCTTCTCTTTACAACACTTAGAATTTAAGTATAGATTCATTCAAACTAAATCAACTCACCAAGTAAACTCAACAAACCAACTAAATCACTTAAAATGAAACTACCCTTCAAAGTTAAACCTCTCATAGTTAGAAAATTCATACCTTAAGCCTAGCTAAGACATGCCACATAAGCCTTATATGGCACACACATTAGGCTTAGTCACCATTCTAATTCTATGTTAGGGTGATGCATGGTTTGATGGCTGATTTTATTTTATGATGTAATATTTTAGACTAGATGTTAGGGTGTATGTGCGTAGACTAAATAGTAGGGTGATCTTAGCCTATTCATGTCTTCTACAAGTGATTGTGCTTAAAGGGGCACTGTAATAAAAAATAATAAAATTGCTTTTGTTGTGCAAATTTCTTACACCCCTAAGCATAATCCAAATTAGAACAGGTGGACTTGGTTACCCATGTGTGGAATGCTAAGTCCAAACTATTCATTTAAATGTTTAGGTTGTGTGGTATTTTTAGCTAATCTCTATTTTGCAGGTTTAGTTAGATTTAATTTTCCCATTTTCATGTAATTTTGCAATTAAGATTTGGAATGAATGTTATGGGGGATTAGGATGAACATTGGTCGTAAGATTAAGTCTTATGCGCCATGTGAAGCATTGGAGCAAACCACTTCCCAACCAACTAAAAGAAGGAAAGAAAAGAAAAAAGGAAAGAAAAGAAAGAAGGAAAGAAAAGAAAGAAAGAAAGATAGAAATGAAAAAAATGAAGAGATAATGATGAAGAATGAAGACCCCCATAACATGAATTCCTTCTAAGTTATAATTTTTCATTTGTAATCCAGGTTGTATAAGGGTAGATCTCGGCTACCCATTTCTTTTCGGGTTTGTGCGGTGTAGCCTAACCACACTTGGCCTCTTATTCTTTTGCACTAGCATTATAAAATTGTTTGATATTTTTTTGTGAAATTAAGATGGCATGATTTTCCCTAGTTTCTTCATTGATTGATGAATGGTCTAGATGCAATTAGGCTCATAGGAAAAAAAAATTCTATCCAATTAATCAACTCAAAAATCAAAATTAAATAACTCATAACCTCACTTAAAGTCTAAGACATAAATCAAGAAAAATAAAAGATTTAGCAACCCTTTAGCTAGATGTTGTATGGTTCGCATCAAGCATAAAATCATCTTGCTTCACTCTTGCTAATGGAGGGCTTCTACCTTTGCTAGAGAATATGGCTTGATCTTTGAGATCCATGGTGGAAACACATCTCCTTCTTATTGATTTTGGCCCATAACCAATTTCTCATGCATTAGGCATATGAATCCCATAGCCTACATAAAATGAAAATGTCCAAAAATAAAAATAGAAGTTAATAAAATTTGCATTAGATTAAGTCATTACTCATGCCCTTCTTGATCTAATCTCTTAAGGAGTGTGTTTAAGGACTTGATCTTCTTTCTAAATAAACAATAGCTTAGCTATCTTGGAAAAGTAAAAGACTTGCTTACATGTATTTAAAATCTCAGGAGGAGTTAGTTGGCGGCCACCTCTAGGTGGTTGTAAGTCCAACAATCGGGTAATTTGCCCTCTCTTGCGGAGGTGAACCATATGCCCACTTTCTCCTTAGATTTAGGTCATGTCTTGGCCCTCACCTAGGCTCGCTGGATTTAAGATCTGATGTTGCTTCTTCTCTTTGCGGACTATAAGCATAAATCCTCGCATCTTAGAAATTTCTATAATCTTATGTTGTGGAATTGTAAGCCCTAAATTTCAAATAAAAATTCAACTCAAATACATAATTCACCTCAATTTAAAAAAATGTAAAGCCTAACCATATATTAATTTGGGATGCTTAGTAGGCTTCCTAGTATCATGAGCATCCCCTTCTTATCTCCCTTTGGTTCTGAAAATAACTCCCTCCTTTTGATCAATCCCACTTGATTTTTTAAAAAAATAAATCAATTAATTGATAGTCCTATCATGAACATCCTCATTCAATATACCCAAATTTGTTGAAAATAGATTTCATTTTCAAATAAAACCATATCATAAAGTTGAAACTCTATTTCAATATATCTTACATATGTTGAAGTTAGAGTTTCTCCCCTTTTCAAAAATTATAAATTTGAAGATAACCCTCTTCATTAAATATACCCAAACTTGTTGAATGGAGGCTTTATCTTCCAACAAAATCACACCATTAGAAACTCCACTCAACACATTCTATATGTGTTAAGTGGGATTTTCCATCTTTTCAAAAAAAAAAAGCAATAAATAACACACAAAAGACTTCATCTTTGAAACATAAACAAAATTGACTTCCATTTCACATACCCAAATTTATTAATTTGAAATATACTTTGCAAAAATCATGAAAATCAAAATACATTGATATTACATTTGATATACCCAAATTTGTCAAATGAGAGTTTCATTTTTCAAAATAAAATTTAAAATAAATTGAATTCCATTTAACATACCAAGCTTGTTTAGAAATCCCTCCTTTCAAAAATAACACAAAAATAAAATCAAATGCACATTGGGACTTTATTTAGCATACTCAAATTTGTTAAGTAAAAGTCCTCCTTTCAAAAATCAAAACAAAATAAAACACATTTGGATTCTTTATTTAGCATACCCAAATTTCCTAAGTAAATATCCTCTTTTCAAAAAAAGAAAAAATTTTAAAACAAAAATAAAACACATGGACTTTATTTAGCATACTCAAATTTGCTAAGTAAAGATTTACTTTTCAAAAATCAAAACAAAAATAAAACACATTTGGACTTCATTTTGCATACCCAAATTTGCTAAGTAAAGATCCTCTTTTTCAAAAATCAAAACAAAATCAAATACACATGGACTTTATTTAGCATGCACAAATTTGCTAAGTAAAATTCCTCCTTTCAAAAATCAAGACAAAACAAAACACATTTGGGACTTCACTTAGCATACTCAAATTTGCTAAGATCCTCTTTTGAAAATCAAAAACACCAAAATCAAACACATTTGAGCTTTATTTAGCATACCCAAATTTGCTAAGGAGAGATCCCATTTTTAAAATCAAAATTAAATTTAGATTTGGACTTTAGCTGGAACACACAAATTTGGTAAGTAAAGATTCCATTTCAAAATCTACACATGATTCACATCATGAGAAAACAAGCAAAAGAAGAAGATTGTTTTAAACATCTCATTTAACATACCTAAATTTGCTAAGTGAGTAAATTCCAAAATCAAATAAAAAATAAAATCAATTGATCCTCTATTTAACATACTCAAATTTGTTAAAAAAAGGATCCCCAAACATAAAAATCAAATTCAAATATGATCAAATGGAAGCATCAAAAATCTCTTCAAAATATTTGAACCTATTTTGAAAATACACAAATTTATTGAAAGAAGATTCTAAAATCAAAAATTTCTACTCCAATTCATTCGAAATCTCTCTCCTACATTCAAAGAGCCCCACTTAACATATTTAAATTATTGAGTGTGAATTCAAATCAAAATTTTAAAGTTAATAAAATACTAAAGCAAAAATCTGATCTGAGTTTGTTTTCAACAATTGTAGAATTTCAACTCAGTTTCAGTCAGTTTCTACTCAGTTCAGTTCAGTGCCATGGACTCTCAGAAGTATGTCTTCACTTTTCCTTTTGGGATGGTTTTGGCCTAGGATCGGGCCAACCTCCCATAGACTGACTTTGCCCATCTGGTGCACTTTGGCTGAGGTTTCAAAGGGGCCAAAATCACTTGTGAGGGGGCAACCCTCACGGCTATTAACAGGGAAGTAGTGGCTGAGCATAATCTAGCCATCCGCATCGAGATGTTCTCTGATTCAGAGTTTCCCTCACCGAAGAAGAAGGTTGTGGAGGTTCCTATAGCAGTTGTAGTGCCAGTGCTAGTACGCTTAGTTGTTCCCATTACTTCCCCAGCATGGGCTAGTGCCCGCTCACTGGTTCCATCCAAGGGGAAGGTTATCCTATCTTTAGGGCTAGTCTCCCCACATTTGAGATAGGGTCTAGTTCCCATCCTGCTCCTCCCACCAGGACCCAGTGCCTCAATCAATTCGGCAAGATCAAGCAGCATCATGAGCGCATAGCCAAGGAGTTGGAGGCAGTCCCTCAATTTGTAGCAGAGGAGTCAGCCAGGGTAGTTTCCCCCATGATTACACAGAATAAGTTCCACCCTCTCTCTGGATCTGATGGAGAGGAAGATGTTAAGAGGTTTACAATGTCACCTCCACCAGCAGTGCAGTATGAGGCTCCACCAGGGACAGGAGGAGGTCGTATGTCAGCCTCAGGACAGTTCTACATCGAGTTGATGGGGCTTACAGACGGTCAGAGTTTGGGGCCCAATTTAATTTATGGTCAGTTATTTATCACTGTGTGAGTGAGCACCTTCCATAAGAGAGGGCCAGAGAGGCGTGTCTATCAACACATATTACTAGGAGGGAGAGGTGTAGGTACGCTAGGCAGTCAGCCACCTCTGCCCTTATGGGTTATCTCGACCGGCACGTTACCTGCGTCGATTATACTGATAGCATTCTTTTGACAGGTACTACCCACCATGGGAGGACAGTTCTTGCATCGAGAAAGTCGGTGCTGCCTCCACCACACCACTCTACTCCACATCCATCATCTCCAGCACAAGTTCCATCTTCCACGGTTCCATCAAAGGCCATGAAGGTAGCATCGGGAAAAAAGCTCCACTAGTGGTCCAGCTACGGCCAAGAGATCCCATTTCATCCACACCATCGACTGAGGCAAGGCCGAGCTCTCCTGCTTTACCTCCTACTCCAGTTATGGTGAAGAGAGCATGGTGACCTCGAAGCATTATAGTGGAGCTATCACCACCACCACCGCAGCAGATTATGGAGATAGCAGCAACAGAAGACAAGGAGACAGTACCATTATCCTTATGACTATAGATCCTCCCAGGAGTACCACTTCACCCAAATCTAGTGAAAGTCAGGAGCATGTATCCTCCAGTGAGCGTAATCCTAACAAGACTAACTCTCCAGCATCAGGGGAGGTTAGATGTATTTCTATTCATGATAATGATCCCGCCACCAGTCAGCCGTGATCATTTGTACCTGCTCATCTAGTCCACTCCCTAAATGATATTATAGCACAATATCTTGTGGATAAGGAGGAAATCTATGGTATGCTTGGTCTGACCTACAAGAAGAAAATGTTAGCTTTGATCCCAATGAAGATGATATGTTAGAGGACTCAGCAGAGGTGCATATGGTTAATACTAGGGGTTCTCTCATTTGAGATTAGCAGAGTTTGAAAGGTGCTATGGCTGAGCAGGATGATACATCCTACTCGACCCAACACCTCCTTCAATAACTCAAATAGAAGGATGAGAAGATTGATAAAATGGGAAAGAGGCTTGAAGATTTTATAGCAGCAATTTTGGCACTTTAGAATCAAGCCCCAGCAACCCTTCCTACTATTGTAGAGACCGATTATCCCGAGTTGTTGCATGTCTTGGATCAAGCTAAGACTTTAGTTCTAGTAAAGCAAGGTAACACCAGCTTGTATAGGAAGGTAGTGGATAGTACCTCCATACAAGAAAAAGATATTAAACTTATGGTTGAGCAGTAAGTGAGAGAAGCATTTTCATAAGTTTGAGGTGGTTCACCGGTTCCAAACAGTAGACTCTACCCAGAGGAATTTGATGTTATCCAATATCCTTTGGGTTTTTTGCCTCCTTCTTTTAAGAGCTTTGATGGCAATGGAAACCCATGCCAGCACATAGTGCATTTCAAGGCCAGCTGTTGCAACACTGGTGGCAGCGATGCATTACTATTCTATCTTTTAATCAATTATTTAGCGGGCATAGCCTTTGATTGATGCGCTAAACTCCCCAACAGTTCAGTAAAGACTTTTATTGAGTTGGAGCAACTCTTCATTAAGAGGTTTTCTAGAGCTCAGCAAAGAGTAACAGTGGGCTATCTCGTTGTAGCACAACAACACCCCGGTGAGTTCTTTATTGACTATATTCTCAGATGGCATAATTTGAGTATAAATTTCAAACCACAGCTATCTAAACAGCATGCCATTGAAATTCTACTAAAGAATATTCATGGCCTAATCGCCTTCATGCTCAAAGGTTTTACCATCAAGACATTTGAAAAGCTAATCAATAAGGTGGCTAGTCTACAAGAAGTGGCCAAACAGTTTCCTTTTCAAGACCAACCATCAAAGCCAAAGCCACAGAAGGCCTATGAGAAGAAGCCGGGGTTATAGCAGCATTGGATAAGGGAAAGCAATCGACCAATGAGCAGTATGAGAGACCTCGAGCTCCATAGCCATCACTTTCACCTCCTCTACCACCACCTAGGCCATCCTATCAGCCACCATAGTAGCTCTACGGCCTTCGCTGCCTCCTCCTCAACCATACTTACAACAGCGGTACACATACCCGCCCTTAGGTAGCTACCATCCACCTACTCTTTTGGATAAACTAAACAAAACTTATTCATTTAAAAGGGACGTAGTTAGAAAAATCTTTAAGAACCTCTTAAAGAAACCTGATTTTTAGCTACCTGAGCCTAGGAAGCTAAAAGAAGTGGGCAAGAGTAATGATCCTAACTTTTGCCCCTACCACTGCATGCTAGGCCATGTTTTGTAGGATTGCTTCACATTTAAAGACGGCTTGAGCATAGCTACAAGACCAGTGCCATAGTTATCCTAAAAGAATATCTTGTGGAACAATTATCCAGTTCTGTCAGGGTAATCCTTGGCGATACTTGTAATCCTCTCAAAACTAAAGAAGGTTGTGATATCTTTTTATCCCGAACCTTTAAAAAGATTATTTCAAAAATCAAGAAACTTTCCTTGCAGGTGCCTGAGGTAGCTCGACCCTCCAACATCAAGGAAGGTTTGCAAGTTTTCAAAGACAACTTGGGAAAAGTGGAGCTCAGCAGCAGAAAAGCCCATACCTGCTTGGGATAGCTAAGTAGCACAACCAACGATCGAGCCAAACCTCCATTCCACTGTTACTACTTCAACCGACACTTCTACTTCAGCTAGCTCTTCTTCTAGTAGACATCTTGTATCATCAAATGAGGGCATCAAATCCCTCACCCCACTTACTTTACTAGATTTCTACTATGTACCTCCTTTTAAATCGAAGAAATTGAGGAATAAAGCTAGTTTGAATTACATCTATGTCACTTATGATGGGTTGTCTGATTCTACTCTTTAGAAAACTCTTCAAGTAAATAATTATAATAACTCGGATCTTCCCTTTTCTCATTCAAAGATAGACCTTCCATTTTTGAATACTATGGGTTCACCTCTTGAGATAGACTTGGAATCATCTGATTTTAAGGGTCATATAGGAGAAGTAGGTGAGCATGTGCAGAATTTTCCACTAAAGCTCAAAGAGATCAAAGTTAACCTCCGTAGTGACAAAGTTCTACCTGCTAGGACTACACCACAAAATAAGGGAAAATAAGTCATTGGTACCAATGAGCAAGAAGCTCATCCACAGGATGTTAAACCCATGGATATTCTTGTAGAGGATCAGCCTAAAGTTGATTACAATATTCGCCACATAATAAAGAAAGTAATCTAAGCATATATGATGCCCTTATCTTATCCAAAGAGATGAGGGAATCATTAATCAAGGCTCTTCTTGATCGAGAGATATGCTTAGCCACCGCTATTGAGAGGAGACATTATGCAAGAGAAGGGAGTCACATTCAGATGAAGACCTTCTTTAGGACATGGAGTACAACCGCCCCTACATATCAAAGTGGATATGGGCAGAATCGACTTCTATTTTGGTTGATTGATGCATAAATATTATAAGTCTAAAGACCCTTGCCTAATTAAAGATCGACATCTCTACACTCTAAGGAGATTGGATGATGTTGAGAGGATTTAATGAACAGGGTGAGAGGGATTTTGGCTCCATAGTGTTACCTTTAAAAATAGGTGACTAGAAGACCAAAGCCAAGTTCTATATAATTGATTCAAATACATCATTCACTACTTTGCTCAGTAGGCCTTGGATACACTAGAATAAGATGATTCCATTCTCTCTTTATCAGTGCATCAAGTTTTGAAAAGATGGGATCAAATACTGTGTCAAAGGAGATGAAATGTCATTTTCAGTTAGAGAGGTTGAGATATGTGAAGATGTGACCTACTATCTTTCTCAAAATCAAAATGTTTATTCTCAAGAACTTGGACAAAATTTAAATACAAAATAAAAAGAAGAAATAGAAAAGTAAAAATAAAAATAAAAGAAAAAGGAAAATACAAGTGTGCGAGAAAAGTCCATCGAGAAAAAGGTAGAGCCACATGTTACATTTCACTCATAGTTCATTCCACCATACGAACACAGGGTAGGATGACTCGACATCTACCAAGCAGAAGCAAAGGCAGATATAGAGGAAATTCGAGAGGAAGAAGACCCCCTGGTCAACAGCTAGCCAACAAGGGCTATGTTACAGCCCACAAGAGTACTACTATTCACATAGACTTGGAATCTAGCTCGGTGGATGAGTCTCATGTGATTAGCATACCAGACAACCCCTCTCAGTGGGTTTCATTGGAGGTGACACTCAAGCCAGATAGTGATGAAGACTAGGCCTCCAAGCAAAGCACAAATGTATTCAAATCATAATTGTGTAAAAGTTTTAGGTAGTAGTCGGGAACTTTAGCTCTAACCTCACTTTCCTCTCAAAAAGTTGAAAGTTTAGTAGTTAAGGAAGCCCCTAGGTCTACCATGGAGGTCAAGCTGAAGAGATTCCTATTGGGATCATCATCCTCAAGTCCAAAAGCTGATGTAGAACTTGAGGATAATTCATTTAAAGATTTAATGGAATTACCTATGAGTGGTACTCACCTTGTGTTCTTAATCTTGCAAGGAAATGTTTGATTCCTTATACATGGTCCAAGCACAGGTCAGAGTATTTTGAGAAGCTATAGAATAACAAAGGCAGGGATGCATAATCATGAACAGGACTATGATTCGATATAGTGGGTCCAATCAATGATGAAGATTACTACTTAGTTGTCAACAATCATCTGGAGTATGATAGGTTGTTGTCAAACCACACTAACTCTTTTGAGGAGCTGTGTTTAGAAATATTAGGTGATCCAGATGATCTTCAAATCAAAGATGCATCTCTAGAATTTGAAGAATAAATTCATTCAACCATCGACAAGCTCAAGGAAATCAACCTCAGGACAGAAGAAGATCCATGCCCTACATACATCGGTTCTCTACTGAATGAAGAAAAAACTAATGACTTAGTTAGGCTATTGACTGATTTTAAGGACTATTTTGCATGGAGCTATGAAGTGATGCCCAGATTATCTCCTAACATAGCAGTCTATAAACTAGCAATAAACCCTAACGTTAAGCCTATCAAGCATGCTCCTAGATTAGAGAAACAATAGGTCATTTCGAAGTCAAGAAACTGATCAATGATGGTTTCATCAGGGAAGAAAAATACCCTACCTGGTTAGCCTGTGTCATACCAGTTAAGAAAAGGAATGGCCAAATTTGCATATGTGTTGATTTTAGGGACTTAAATAAAGCATGACCTAAGGATGAATTTCCAGTTCCTATACCAGAATTAATGGCAGACATTACCTCATCTCATGCAGTATTCTCCTTTATGGATGGGTCATCTTGCAAGAACCAAATCAAGATGGCCCCTAAAGATAAAAGAAATACTACTTTTTGAACCCCGATCAAAATCTATCATTGTAAGGTCATGCCTTTTGGCCTTAAAAATGTTGGTTCCACATACCAATGGGCCATGACTCAAATCTTCAATGAACTCATTCATCATCATGTTGAATGCTATGTTGATGATCTAGTAGTCAAAAGCAAAGAAAAGGAAGACCATCTCTTTGACTTGAGAATAATTTTTAAACGGTTAAGATAATTTAACCTCAAAATGAATCCCCTGAAGTGTGCATTTGGAGTAGCTTCAGGAAAGTTCCTTGGGTTTGTTGTCCGACACTTGGGAATAGAGATAGACCCAGAAAAGATCAAAGCTATCTTAGAAATGCCACTCCCTAAAAGTATAACTTAACTCAAATCATTCCAAGGATGGTTGGCGTATCTAAGACAATTTATCTCCAATCTATCGGGGAGATGCAAGACATTTTTAGAACTTATCAAAAAGGATATAAAGTTCAAGTGGGATGACAAGTGCCAACATGCTATTGAAGACATCAAACAATATTTGGTGAAGCTACCAGTTCTAACAACCCCTACCCTGGGAAAGCTGCCCATCCTTTACATTGTTGCATTGGATGACTCCCTCGGTGCTTTGTTGGCCCAAGCTAATGACGAAAAGAAAGAGAATGCTCTCTCCTACCTCAGCCATCGTCTGATCCCTGCTGAAGTAAACTATTCACCTATTTAGAAACATTGCCTAGCTTTAATCGTCCCATCTTAAAAGCTACGACACTATATACTTTCTCATAAGGTGGACTTGATTTCAAGAATCAATCCACTACAGTATCTCATGACATGGCCAACATAATCTGGATGGTTGGCATGTTGATCCATGATTCTCTCACAGTTTGATATCACATTCGTACCCCTTCATGCGGTGAAAGGACAAGCACTAGTGAATTTCTTAGCAGCACACCAACTTCCTGCTAATTTCTCGCTTAGTGATGATCTCCCTGATGAACAAATCATGAACTTAGATGAGGTTGACAATTGCCGCTAGAAGTTGTATTTTGATGGTGCAGCTTCCTTTGAAAAAGGAGAAGAGCCACGATCTACTCTTCAGGAAAGGTAGAGGTAGGAATTATTTTCTTAGCTCCAAACCATGATGCGATGAGATTCTCATGCTATCTCTCCAATCCATGCACCAATAATGAAACCAAGTATGAGGCTTTGATTGTCGGTCTAGAGTTAGCCATTACAGTGTGTGTCAAGAGCATCAACATCTACGGGGATTCTCCATTGGTTGTCAACCAGTTTGTCGGTCCTATAAAGTTCTAAAGCCTAAGCTTTCTCACTATCACAAGTTCACCATGAAGATATTAGCCCAGATCCTTGAGGTCACCATCTACAAGGTTCCTCATGGAGAGAATGTAGTAGCAGATGCTTTGGCCAAACTCCTTAAAGAATTGGCATGTCTGGAAGATGAGTCCATTCCAATAAGGGTTCAAAATAGACAAGTCCTATCTTTTATTGATGTTAAACTCATTGAGAGACTTTCTCTTGAAGGGGAGGTTGCCGTTGCTGAAAAGGATGAAGAACTAGATTGGAGGCAACCATTCAATGATTACTTAACTAAAGATAAACTACCTCAAGAGAAGTCACAAGCCCATCAGATGAAATAGAGAGCTCTCTCCTACGCCCCATGGAAGGAACCTTGTACCGACAATCTTTCGATCAAATGTGATTATGTTATTTGGACAAACACGAAGCCCGTAGAATTGTGGCTGAGGTACATTCAGGTTTATGTAGAATGCATCAATCCAGTCCAAAGATGAAAGCAAAGATCAAGAGGCTAGGATACTATTGGCCTTCGATGATTATAGGCTGCATGAATGTGGCTAGGAGATGTCATTAGTGTCAGGTACATGGTGTGGTCCTACATCAACAACCCAACATTCTACATCCTACATTGGCCTCATGGCCATTTGAGTGTTGGGGTACCGACATTGTGGGTCTAATTGATCCTCCTTCTTCCAAGGGATCATCAGTTCATCTTAACTGCCACCGACTTCATTTCCAAGTGGGCAGAGGCAATCCCACTCAAAGAGGTCACAACTCAACATGTGCTCTAGTTTTTCAGGAACTATATCATATATAGGTTTGAGGTGCCTCGATGAATTATATTCTATAATAGTACTGCATTCAAGAGCATCAAAATCAATAGCTTCGCTAAGAGACATGGTAAAGATTCGAGATACTCTACCATCTACTGCCCTAGGGCGAATGACTTAGCAGAAGCATTTAACAAAACTCTCATCTAGATACTAAAGAAGACACTTGCTGATAACAAGCGATAGTAGCATGAGAAGCTAGTTAAAGCCTTGTGGGCATACCGCACCATATACAGAACTCCAACTCAATCTATCCTATTCTCCTTAGTATATGGGTTTGAAGCTATTCTACAATTAGAATTTTAACTCCCATCACTAAGAATAGCAATGTAGTAAAATCACTATCGAGCAGAATGCCAAGTTACGATTAGAAGAGCTCGAAGGTTTAGAGGAGAGATGCCTATGGGCATGCTAGAACCTCGAGTTGTACAAAGCCAAGATAATTCAAGCTCACAACAAGCTGGTTTGCCCTAGAGCTTTTCAAGTATGAGATCTTATTTTAGTTCTAAGGAGTCCAATTATTTCCTATCGAAAGATGGGAGTCAAGTTTGAACCCACTTAGGAAGGCCCTTTGGTCATAGAGAAGGCCTATCAGAGAGGATCTTATCAGCTTATTGATTGTAAAGGGGAACACCTGATGCTTCCAATTATTGGGCTCTATTTGGAAAAATAATGCCCATAAAATCATGCTCAAAAATAATTCTATCTTCAAAAATTTCATTCCAATTCATCAAAATTTTCTCTTCATTCGAATCATTGTTTGCTTGTTTGTGAATCTGTCATGACGTATTTAGGATAGGTGTAGAAGAACCTAAGAGGCATCCTATCCTTCTTTCATAGCACAAACACAAATTAAACCTAACCCCCCCACTAGCACTACTAGAATAGGTGTGAGAGAACCAAAGAGGCATCCTATTTCGACTAGCACAACTAAGTTAGGTGTAAGTGAACCTAGGTGGCATCCTTCCTTGGTGGCGTCACAACTGCCATTCGAGGTACCATTTCATCAAATTCCCCCAACGTGTTTAGGATAGGTGTGAGAGAACCCAAGAGGCATCTTATCCCTTCCAACACAAATACAACAACAAACACATCATTTATCTCGAGCTATTTTGATGTGAGAGCAAGCCCCCTGTGGCACTCACTCGTTAGCTGCTCTAGGTCAGGTTGACATGCTACATCACTAGTGCATTACCCTATCAGCACTTATTTGATGGATGTGAATCCCAACACTTTCTTCTTAACATGACCATTGCAAACCAATGAGTGTCTTGTTAGTTTGGTAAACTTTGCTGCACAGCCAGTAAGCTATCTCATGTTGACTCAGTTTAAGAGGATGTAAGCCTACACGCTTTCTTCTTGAACCAACAATCATCGACTAGGTCAAGAATATTTGAGGTTTAGGATAAGTCCCCGTGACTCCTTTCCTCTTGACTACTACTTTTGAGTTGATATAAGTTCTAGTAGATACTAGAAGCTCACTAAAAGATTGAACTTATGTTCCCTGCTTTTTCAACAAATGAAAGTCCTGGTTGGTTGATGTTCACTATCGATAACGACTCATAATACACCACTCTTGGCAGATACAAGTCTCTGAGCTTTCTCCTTGAGTTGGCCACCGAATACCTATAGATATTATCTTCTCTAGAGTTTTGGATAAAGCCCTCAGTGACCCCATCCCCTGTGGGCACTCTATTTGGATCACATCTTTTGTGACCCCATTTAAACACTATCCAGGTTACTCTTAGATTGGACAGTCCCCCTTTCCTAGTAGCCACCCCTATGGTTGAAGAATTTGTTTAATAGATGCATAGATTCTCCCTTAGTTCAGTAAAATTTGAGATAGGTCTAGGCTAATATGAGCTCCTCCTCAGTATGATCCCTCATAAACTAATGGGATTTTGGATAAACAAACAAATTATTCACTTATGGGTTAGGAATTCAAGCCCCCAATGGCCCCTTTCCCAAGTAGACATCTTATCTTTAGGGCAGTGATAGCAGAACTCCCTATAGGAATTGTCTAACTACTCTTGAGTAGAGTTAAGTCCCTAGGCTGGCTTTCTCTTAGTAGTCACCCTTAGGTCAGGTTGAATTTGTTTGCCACAAATAGGTTACCCCGGTGGTCATCTCACTTTGGAAGATATAACTCTACTGTGCATTCTTTTTAGCATGACTATCACCAACAGATGGGCAGCCCTAGGTCGTGTTGACATGTTACCTCACTAATGTGTCACCCCAGGGGTCTTTTATTCAAGAAATATATGAGTCTCTGAGCTTTCTTCCCTGAATCAACCATTGCAAACCAAAAGGTGCCCATTTGTTTAAATAGTTCTCCCCTCAGCTGGGAAAGTACTCCCTTTGGATCGATAAATGTGAAGTTAGGCCAAGGCCAATATAGCCCCCACTTAGTGAAATCCATTGCAAAACCATGGGATCCATCAATTACAGCAAAAAAAATAAAATTAACTTTGATTATCTTTGAGCTGATTTAAGTCCCCTAGTGACATTCACTTGATAGTCAGCCCTAGGTCGGGTTGGCATGTTACCTTGCTAATATGTCACCCCAACATTCTTTTGCAGTGGAAGATGTGAGTCCCCATACTTTCTTCCTTAAATTGGCCATTGCAAATTAAAAGGCAACTCCTTTGGTTTGATAGTCCTACTATGTGGCCGATAGAATATCCTTTTGGATTGGTAAATCAGAGATAGGTCTAGGCTAATATAAGCTCCTTCTCAATATGATCCATCGCAAACTGATTGGGTCAACCTCAAAATTTAAAACTTAAAATCGAAAAAAAATCCAAGCCTCCTCTCTAGTGGAGTCAAATTAAACAAACAAATAAAACAAAATCAACCAACCACCCTCAGTGGAATCAATTAAATAAACAAATCAATCTGCTTCTCCTCTATGAGATGCAAATCTTCCTGATTCCCCTAGTGGAACTAATTCAATCCAACTTGAACTTACTCCCGTGGTGGTGGGTTCACATTTTCTATCCTCAGCGGATCCAAAATTATAATCCCTCAAGGAATTTTACAACCTCTCATCCCTAGTGGATGACTTAAACTTGCTCCCCTAGTAGAGAGTTCACATTTTCATCCCTAGTGAAGCACCAAATCATAAACAAACCAACAAATCAAATCAAATTTCTCCCCAGCGAGACTCAAATTAAATCAAACCTCGTATCCCCAGTGGATGACTTCAACCTTTTCCCCTAGTGGAAGGTTCATAGACTCAATCCCTAGTGGATTTCTCTTTCACTCTCTTATGTCTTTGACATAAGTAGAGTTGCATTGCACTAAGCTCTTGATTCCATCTACACCTTAGGTTTAGGATTAGATCACTTCAATTAGTTCTTGCAATCACTCGAGCATTGATGATCTTCTCGGTCAACACCAATACGTGTGGTATGCCTTATTAGTCACACCACACCTATTGGGCACCATTTGTTGACCTCACTTTTGGAGTGAGCTCTTAACTTCTCCATCCTAAACTCCTCTAGCACTAAGTGTTCTAAACTCTTAAGACACTTCTAGTGATTAGGTGAACATTTAACCTAACCATAGAGACTTAGAATAATTAGCCATAGGAATAGGCTATGCCTTAGGGGTATTAGGAAAACTTGCTTACCCTATATATTGAACCAAGTCCTTGCTTCCTTATTTCAAATCAATTCCAAATTCAAGCCAATTTTAAATTCAAATCAATTCCAAATGCAAATCAATCATAAATTCAAATCAATTCCAAATTCAAATCAATTTCAAAGTCGAGCTCACCTAAAGCTTTTCTCAAGCATCCAAGCCATAGGAAGGGGGACCTAGACCAAAGCCGTAAGCCATTGGAGGGAGCTTTGGTCAATTGGGAGATATACTTCAATTTGAAGCTCAAAACCCTCAACAGAGCTTTATCTCCACTAGACAAAGCTACCTCCTCCGTTGGAAGCGCTGGTGATAGCCTCCAGTGAGGTATGACTCAAAATCAAGCCTCCATTGAAAATTGCTTGGTCTTTTGTGAAGGGAATTGTAATCCCAATAGAATTCAACTATTGGATGTTCTTCCCTATACTTCTTGATGGTGTGGGTTGAATCTCAGCCTAATCAAAGATCAAGTGAGCTCGGATCAAGCTATGGAGGACGGACAGCCTCTGATTCTCATAGATAAAGGCAGGGATGAATCATGGGCCATCCATTCTATGTGTTTTGGATGGAAAAGCTTGATTAAAATATCCTAGATCCACTGATTTAATCCTTTATAACCCGGTTTAATCGACCATCCAATCGACGATGGGAAAGCGTCGCCGCTACGCAAAGACGCGTGATGTGACAACTTAAATAACCAATCCCATTGCATCACGTGGAAAGCACGCACTACGTCAGCAGCCCACATGGCGCCGATGGGATTAGTTATATAATTAGGTTATTTAAATACCTATTAATCATAGAAACTTCATAAATTCATAACTAAATGTAGAAAAATCCAAAAAATATAAACTCAAGCTCATTTTAAAGATAACTCAAAGGGGAATAATATAAAATTAAGTTTAATTGATTTTGAACAATAACCTTCCCTCAATTTGGGTTTTATTGAGGATGTAATTATGTTAATTACTCCTAAATTACTTTAGTAATTAATTTCAAACTCCCTAGGGTTAATTAGTGGGATGACCTCTGCCTCCCATGATTTTCTTGGAATTTATTATTGGATTAATTTAGGTAATTGCTTATTTCATCTCTAATCACTCTCTTAATTAATTAAATGATTAATTAACCTATTAAATGGTGATAAACTCATTAATTAAGCTTATTAATCACCTTGGAGCAGTAGATAGACTTCAGAAATGAGATTAGGATTCCTTTTCAAAATCTTTTCCCTTAAGTCCATTTCATTTGAATAATGACTTAATTAATTTGCAAATTGATTAATGATTTAATCACTTCATTAAATACCATTATTAACCTAACTCAAACTAAAAATTAATCCAAAAACTTAATCATCTAAATCTTGGGTAGGTCCTTAGGTCATCAAAAGCTTAAGGTAAGTTTAAGGAAATTATAATCAACCCACATGTGTGGGAGGGTTCTAAAAGTACTTAATGAAAACCCTTTAGCTTAATTAATCAATAATTGTGAGACAATTGCATTAGACCCCTTTATTTCTTAAGTGCATTGCTATTTATATTCCATGTGATTGCAAATCATATGTTGGCTCATAATTACTTAAATAATTATGTTAAGGTGGTGTAGGTAAGAGGTAATTAATGAATTTATTTACATCTTAACCTAAACTAAACATAAAATTAATCTAATTATTCTAAAATTAAACTAAAATAACTCACACATGGGGAAAATGGGTTAGGACCAGCAAACCCTTTTCACATTTTCTAAATCAAATTAGATTGAAAACTAAAAATCTTTTAAAAGAATTTTGATTCACTTTGAATAATCTTATCTTATAGAATTGTCCTTAGAAATTAATTAGGGTGAATAAAACCATATGCTTACATTTCTTTATCTCTTTCCAAGCATGCTAAATTTTATTTGCCATATGAAACCATGCATTCATCTCTTTTGGGAAAGTTAATCAAATAAAATGTTTCCTTTATGTCAAATTGCATGTTTTGGCTAAAGTAAGAATATGAGTGCCTATTATCGTTAATTAAACCAAAAATTATTTTCAAACATATAAATCAAATATTGCAAAAATGAAGTGGTGCTACTTATAAATATTTATAAGCTTGCATGTGACTATAATATGAGATGTGCTTTATGCAATTTTCTTCTCTTCTCTTAACATGGATTTGGATAGGATTTTCAAAGTGTATAGTTCATTTGAAAAAAACATAACACTTGCTTAAATCCATTCCTAAACCCTAGGACATAAATCAAGAAAAATAAAAGATTTAGCAATCCTTTAGCTGGATGTTTTATGTTTCACATCTTGCATAAAATCATCTTGCTGCGCTCTTTTTAATGGAGGGCTTCCACCTTTGCTAGAGAACATGGCTTGACCTTTGAGAGCCATGGTGGAAACACACCTCCTTATTGCTAATTTTGGCCCATAACCAATTTCTCATGCATTAGGCATACGAATCCCATAGCCAATGTCAAATGAAAATGTCCAAAAATAAAAAAGAAACTTAATAAAATTTGCATTTGATTAAGTTATTACACATGCCCTTTATGATCTAGTCTCTTAGGGAGTGTGTTTAAGAACTTGGTATTCTTTCTAAATAAACAATAATTTAGCTATCTTGCAAAAGCATAATACTTGCTTACATGTATTTAAAATCGTAGAAGGAGTTAGTTGGTGGCCACCTCCAGGCAGTTGTAAGTCCAACAGTCGGAAGGTTTGTCCTCTCTCGTGGAGGTAAACCATATGCCCATTTTCACCTTAGATTTAGGTCATGCCTTGGCCCTCATCAAGGCTCCCTAGATTTAGGATCTGAGGTTGCTTCTTCCATTTGTGGACTATAAGCATAAATTCTCGCCTCTTAGGCATTTCTATAATCTTATGTTGTGGAATTGTAAGCCCTAGATTTCTAATAAAAATTCAACTCAAATACATAATTCATCTCAATTTCAAACAATGTAAATCTTAACCATAGGTTAGTTTGGGATGCTTACAAGGTTTCCTAGTATCATGAGCATCCCCTACTTATTTCCCTTTGGTTCTAAAAATAATTTCCTTCTTTTGATCAATCCCACTTAATTTTCCAAAAAAAAATAAACCAATTGTTTGATAGTCCTATCTTTGAAATCTTTGGAAATAGTGATCATTTATCTTAATCGAGAGTATTCTTAAGGAATCTCATTCCTTAGGATGTAATTAACTATGGGGGCTTGCCTCTATAGGAAACTTAACAAACTCAGTTTAGAATAAACTATGCTTTACTTTTTATGTAAAGTGGGGGAAGAATCTCTGGTATATTCAAAGACACATCGTCCTTAGGAGTCCTTATTAGGTGATCAGGTCCATTGTAGGGCGATGAATTCTGTCTCTCAAGATAGTACATCATTCCTCAATGTCGCACCAGATCACCTTAATAAGTATATATGCGGATCGATGTGGTGTCCAACTAGCATATTTTTGTTTTCATTTACCTCATAGATGAAGATAAAAATAAACACCATAGGAATATAAATGAAGAAATAAATGATTCATGGGAAAATCACTTGAGTTTTGAGTTGATTTGAATTTAAGGCTAAGTCCATAGGACAAAATCAAAGGGCTTAGGAAAGATTTTGGGATTTGAATTCAATCATAGGTTTCAATCATTTGATTTGGAATTGATTTATGATTTGGACTTGGAATTTGAATATAAATTTGAGGTTTGTTTTGAAAGGAGGAACCAAGGATTGGGTTCAAGGCTATAGGGTAGCCAAGTCTTCCTAAATTCCTAAGGCATACTCTATTCCTATGGCTAAACCTTTTAATTCTCTAGGCTTAGGTTTAGTGTTCACATAATTACTATAGCGTCTTAAGACTAAGGAGCTCCAAGTGTCTATAAGAGTCCTAAATCTATGATGGGGAAGTTGAAAACTCACTCCAAAAGCGAGATCAATATGGTGATTGTAGGTTTCATTTATATTTGTGAACATGATTTAAGGTATGATTGATTCATGAGAAAATCAATTGAATTTGGGGTTTGGATTGAAGGAATTTGGCTAGGTCCATAGGATGGGGTTATAGGACTTAAGAAGGGTTTGAGTGAGATTTTGGATTTAGTTTTTCTCATTTGAATGTAGATTTGATTCATATTTTGGAAGATGATTGAAGAAGTAATTGATTCATGGGAAAATCAAATGATTTTGGATTAAATTTGAGGGTAATTTGGCTAAGTCCATATGATGAGTTCATTGGGCTTACATTTGATTTTGACTTAGTTTGATTTAGATTTGATGATTCAAATGTATATTTGATTTATATTTGTGGAGATTATTGAAGATATGATTGATTAATTAGAAAATACATTAGATTTGAAGTGATTTGAAGGCAAATTTTGCTAAGCTCTTGAAGGTAGGTCAGGACTTAGAAAAGAGTTTGATTTAGTTTAATTTAATTTAGGTCCTTTGATTTGATTTAATTGGTTTATAATTTGATTTATTGATTGAAGAGTTGAATTGATTTATAATAGAATCAATTCAGCTTGATTTGGTTTGAATTTGGTCAAGGCTAAGTCCAAAGGACAAGATTCACAATACTTAAGCTATGTTTATCAGAGTTTGGGTTTTGAATTTTGATCATAGGTTTTAATCATTTGATTTGGATTTGGATTTGGTTTTGGTTAGATATAAATTTAATTTGGTTATGGTTTAAGAAGGTGAACACGGGTTTGGTTTAAGTTATGGGATAGGTAGATCAACTTAGTCCTTAAGGCATAACTTAGTCCTATGGTTAACCCTTCTAAGTCTCTAGGCTTAGGTTATGTGTTCATTTAATTGCTAGCAATGTCTTGAGACTAAAGAACTCTTAGTGTCTAGATGATTCCTAGATCTATGATGAAGAAATTGAGTCTTCACTCCAAAAGTGAGGTCAATAGTGTTGAAGTTCAAGACAGGTATACTATTACCCTTATACACAAAAACTTAATACTTGAGAGAGGATGCCTTAATCTTAGAGGTAGGATGGAAAATATTATTGCACAAAGGGGTTATGAGAGCTTTGCATATAATACTCATGCATGTATTATTCCTTTTAGAATTTTTTATTAAAGCTAAGGAACATCGAGATTTTAGATTTTTGTGAAAGGGAAGTGGATTAGTTTTGATAGTACTACAATAAACTACATTTATAAGTTAAAAGGATAAAACATAACGAATACACTACTTATTATAATGGACATCCTAATTTCAATGAGATCATTAGGTACCTCCTTTAAAAAAGTCTCACAAACAATGGAAGAAGAGGGATGGGAAACTGATTACTTTTTTATGTTGCTGACATGACTATTGATACAAGATCTTAACACTATTTCATATCTTTCAAGTTAATGCTAGCAAGGTGACTAGGGATAGTGTTGCCCTTAAATTTTTTTATTCATAAGATTTGTCCTAACTCTATTCTTAATATGATAAAGGTTAGTATTGTAGTGAGTTATGCGCATCATTCTGTTATTTATCAACTTTGCATTTAGGTTGGTGTTTTAAGAGATCCATCTAAGGAGCAGTTATTTGCTAGAACTACTCTTACTAGAGAAATATTTTAGCATAAGAAACTAAATATGAGCCTGGTGAGAGTTCCACCCCAATGCACACCATCCTTTAGCCTTGATCCTTTAAGACTATGAGTGAGCAGTTGCTTGATTTGAGTGAACATGGAGCAGATGAGAGGAGCAGGTGTCAATAGGAGATGTGGAGAAAGTTTGATTATTATTTAGAGAAACAATAACAATAATTTACATATATGACTAAGTACAACTTAGCCATAACATACATGTTCCAGAACTACCACTACATGTTGGGTTGAGACAAGCAAAAGAAGGAGAAAAGGAAGAAGGAGAAGAAGAAGTAGGAGACTAGGGAGCTCTAATGGTTTTTTTATTTATTTTATGTATTTGTTTAGTTTTTTTTATTGTTGAATATTATAAAAACAAAGTTTGGGGGAACGTAAAGAGATCTTGTTCATTTCAATGGCTTTATGAAGTATTGTCTATTATAAAAACTAAGTTTGGGGGAGCTTAAAGAGATTTTGTTCGTTTCAATGTTTTTAAGAAGTATTGTCTCAAGTGCAGCATTGCAATGCTATAGTATATTTATAGAATGTTTATTAAAACTTAAATTGTTTATTATTGCTTGTCTTCATTAATTGTATGCTATTTTTTGGAACATGGGCTATGTTTGGTTAGGCAAAACATTAGAACAATTAAATAATAGTTTAAAATAACAAATAGCCCTAGAATTAAAATTATTAAATAATGAATTATAAACTAAACTATTAATAACTAAACTTTTTTTATATACTTTCTAATGAATTAAGGATCTTCATAACACAAACTACACTTTATAAAATTGATATCAATGTTATTTTTATAACACAATTATGACTACTATTAGAGTTTGATACATATAGTAAAATTAATAATTTATTTGGATTGATATTAGATACATAAAAAGCATGGTCATGTATGAAAATCAATAATATTAAAGATTCTTGGCCAATAAGGTGATCTTCGAGAGAGAGAGAGAGAGAGAGAGAGAGAGAGAGAGAGAGAGAGAGAGGGAAATACTTAAGGCAAAGTATCATACAATAATACTACTTGACATTCCTCTTATAATCTAAGCAATTCAATGAATTTATTAACTGAAACTAAATGTGTTGAATTTAAGGGAGAAAATTATGTTTTGATTATTTAAATAAAATTGATAACTATTTATATCAATCAATTGGCTAAAATTCTTAGCAATCAACTATAAAGGAGACCTAATTCAAAATAAATATTAGTTTAAGAATTTTGGCTATTATAGTTTTCCTATATTTCATGTTTAATAATCAAATATGCAAGACTATTATTCAATTGAAATCATTATTTAAAAAATTTTAATATGAAATAACTTTAAGGATTTATGCAAATACACAGAATTACTTGAGGACAAGTAATAATTTGAGTTTGGGGATATTTTAATTAGTGAGAAAATTTATTTAAATTATTATTTTTATGCTTAATTGATATTTACTTATGGTTTATTTTAATAATTTGCTAATATTTTTATAGAAATTTATCATTTAATAGAAAAATAATAAAATTAAAATTTTCATGGAGAATGCCTAGCGTTACAGCACCAATGATGAACAAATTGGATGCAAAGATAAGAAATCAATGCTGAAATGCTAGATACTAGTGATGTGAGGATATAATTGCTAAAAGTTTGGACATAAAGATAGTGAGCTCAATGTCTTGGTGCCACTAGAAAAAGTATTATAGTGCCAAAATATGCCAAAGAAGTCAAAAAGTGCATGAAGACAGTATGCTGAGCGCCTTGGCATTAAAGAGCTAGTGTCGTAGCGCTATATCCCTTCTATTAATAGTAAGAAGATAGGGAGTTCAACATAGCAGTGTCATGAATTGATTGATCCATTTTTAAAATAGTGATAGACATCGATTTAGAGTGTTATTAGGGCAATTTCAGAACCAATTTTGATTGGACATGTCCATTGACAGAGAGGATGGGTGTAGTAGTATAAAAGATATTGAATTTCATTTTGGGGTATCTTCAAATGATTCTTTTTTATGTGTAAGTGTCTTAAGTGAAACTTCAAGTGAATGAGTGAGTGTGAAGACTGTGGATGAGCATATACTAAGGAGATCAAGGAGAAGGAGACAATAAATTTAGGAGAGCACTTTTAAGGTGCATTCTTTTTTTTTTTTTTGTTTAAAGTATATCTTGTACATAATCATGTATTGTATTTCAAAATGTTGAACTATGCATTTGAGCTATAGATTATGATAAATCTATACCTTTCTGTTAATTCATTGTGTTGGTGTTGAGATAGTTTTTATGTTATTATTATTTTGTTATTTTTTCTCTATATTTAATTTAGTTGTTACTTGATTACTCACAATTTTAAAATCTAGTGCGATTTATTAACTTAAGAAGAGTCATAAAAGAATAACAAGAAAAAGTAAACAAATCGTTTGAATACATTAAAATATAATATTTGAATATTTGAAATCATTTAGGAAATGCAATTAATCCATCATAACTAGTAGTACCATGCTTTAATTTTAAAGATAATATATCTGAGAAAAAATCAAAGGGGGTCAAAATGGAGAACACGTGTGTGAACAAACAACTAGTATTTGTAATAGCCAACAAAAGAATCGAAAGAATGAAAGGTTCCAAAGACTTCTTGGTGAAGTCAGGACTCCGTAAATGAACAAGGTAATATACTAATATCTGCATATAGTCCATAATTTCACGCCGGCAAACTCATAAAAATTAAATGAAATAAAATAATTTATATAAATTTTAATATCAATAAATTTTTAAGAAAATCAAATTTATTTTAAACTGAATTTAGTATAAAGTATATATTTAAAGGAATTTTTGACTTTGTAAATCTCATAAAATACATAATTGATCAAATATTCTTATTATTTTTTAAAAGAATTTGTTAATAATTTTAATTTATTGAATGCTAAAAAATATACAGGGATAGGGTGAGAGATTTAATTTCTCTGGTTGCATGAAAATTTTACACATAAATAAGTAAAATAAAAATACGATAGTCAGGTGACAATATTCAAGAGATCGCAGTCTGACATGATGATCAAGTAATATCAACTGGATGACGACGGTTGCATGACTTTCAGATAATAATAATATGATAATAGTAGTCCGATAACTACAGTTGAATGATAATAATTGCTAATAATGATTATCATTATTAATTTTCAAGTAGAGTTCTAATTTTCTTTAGATCTCCAAAATCTCTAATTTTAACTCCAGCTATAAACTGCACAACTCCCTCCTCCTCTAATACGAAAAATGTGGTTATACTTATAGTCTTTCAAAGTGATATTTTGATTATTTTGACAGAAATTTCAAAACACTCTATATAAATTTATTGAAATCAAAGGTTAGATGGTCCTTAATTTAATTTTAAATGTTCTTAATCCATATATTACATAAAGATTCTACTTTGAACCACACTTTGAACATGTCTAAACATGGTTGCAACTTAATTTAAATTATGTCATTTTCTTTTGTGCTCTTTATATTTTATTGAATTAATTTATTTGATATCATAGCTGGAATTACTCATATGCTAGGGCGAGCAATTGCCCACCTTAAGTTTATTTGTTTATTTATTCGGATATTTATTTTAATAATATTTCTCATCCTAAATTAAAAAAACTAGCCCAAAAAAGAAATAATTTTTTCAGGATAATTATTTATAAAGTTGTTTCTTTTAAATTAAATTATTTTATTACATGCAACTTATTTTATGATCATAATTATTTATATATTTATACCTTATCAATCCCCTATCATTAAAAATTTGGCATACTTATTGATAATAATTAGCTGTGTTAGAAAAAAAATATGACCGCAGGTGTAAATTAAATCTTAGCTCAGTAAGAATATCCATTACATAAACATAGTTTAAAATATCATGTGTCAACATAATTTTCTACATGAAAATTTAAAAAAAATAAAATAAAGCCACCAGACCTAGTTGAGTTAAAATAATCTACTATAAATATATATATATATATATATATATATATATATATATATATATATATATATATATATGAAGTTACATATTTTCTCTCTTCTCCCAACTAAGGAAGATGGGGTTATAGAGTTTGAAATACAATTGTCTATTTTTTTATAGCACTAACGTTAGCCATTGTTAGAATAAGACCATAATAGACATATAATGGTAGTTAGACTATAATAGTCTTTGGTGGTACATGATGATGACTGCAATGGTGGTCGATGAAGACTACTTCTAGTAGCTAGCTTCAAGCTCTCATGCTAAGCTCTTTGCTCTCCTTTCCTCTCCTTTCATGCTGATAGTGGGGTATATTTATAGTGTTTTGGGATAGACATTTTTATAAATTTAGCCAAAATTTGAAAATACTCAATGAGATGGTTTGTATTGATTTATTTAATCATTAATCGTTCTTGCAGCATTTAGTTGTATTAATGATCTCAAAACTGAATGATCTTAGGTTCTTTATATTTTTTCATTAAGCCACTCAATTTGGTAGTAAGCATGCAAGATTTAGATATCGTTTGCCCTTTAATTAATGCTTCAAAGCTTCTAATTATTCTTTAAAAGCTTAATTTGTGCATATTTGGACTTAAAACAAACACTTTTGGCATCGATATGATTATCTCATCGAGAAATTTAATTCAATAATAAATTTGTTGAAATTGACTAATGAATAATCTTTAATTTATTTTGTAAGTTTCTAACTTGAGAAATACACTAATATTTATGCTTTATTGAATGGATTTCTCATAACGAATAATCTTTATTTTTTTTTAAGCTTCTAACTTGAGAATTACACTAAGATTTATGATTTATTAAATGGATTTTCTCATAATTTATCATTTCCTCCCAAATTTTGAATGATAAAATTTATTTTGTCAATTCTCTAATAGACCTGAGACATAAAATTATACTTTTTAAAAATATACAAGATATAGTCACTTGTAGTGAGATAAAGACTTGATATTGTTATTATTGTTGAGGAAATATACAATATACAACAACTCTTTGGATGTCAATATCGATCTCCCTTTGGAGTGGTAAACTAAGTAACTTATAATTTCTACTCTCAATGCTTCAATTGGTGCAAAGACTGACAAAAAACTTTGATGTAGCTTCTTCAAAAAATTTTAAAGTTTAATGGAATTAGAATTGTTGTTCTTTATAAGCATAAAAAAGTCTAGAGTGCTAAAAAATTATCATGTGGCATAAAAATATTTGTGCGAATGTTATCGACTTGGCTACAAGTGGAGACAGTGGTGGATTTTGTTCATGTGCACACCTTCACATGTACAATTGTATGAATGTGAATGATCGTGTGTGAAACCACCATATGAAAATGATCAATCATTTAGTCATTGTATAAACCTAAACCGATGAAAACCATCTTTAAAGTGAATGGTCAAAGACTTAGCGGTTGGGGGAAGGTGAATCATCTTAGAGAGTTAATTAACTTCATTAGTGTTGAAAACAAATAATAGATATCTAAGTTAGCCTGAGAACTATAAATTAAATGCATCTTAAAAGGCAACTCAAAGTTTATTTGTGTGATTTGTAGTTGTATTAGAATGCATTTTGTGTGATGTTTAAAAAAATTACAAGTTTTACTAAGTGTGCATGCAATACTTAGGAATTGATGGATTAGTGTTGTGGCCTTGTATTGACTTATTAAACTACACTTTTGATGATTTTGTAAAAATTTTCCACATGTCCTTTGACTGATGTCATAGCACTTCAGCATTAGTTTGACCAACATTGTAGTGTCATTCAATGGTATAGACAATTTTGAGTAACAAATTGACATATTTATTGGAATAAGGTTGAAATTAAGTGGAGTACCTAGGCATTGTTGACCAATACCATGTCATTGAGTAAGTTCATTCAACTATTGACCACCTTTTTGTAATATAAATATGGATATTGCTTCATATTCAACATTAAAAATCTTTCTTACTGAATAGTTATTTAACATGTTTGAATGTTTGATCAAGTGCCTAGCCATTGTTGACAACATGATGCATGGCTTTGGATTACAAGATAGTAAGTGTAGTCCTATGGCACTACATGTTTAGCACCGCAACACTACTAAAGTTTTTAGATGGACCCATTGAATTGAAACTTTTTGTTTCATTTTCTAATAACCCAAAACCTATTGTTCAATAGTTAGAAGAATTTTCTTAGAACTTTCAACTTTTTTAGTAACATCTTTCTTGAAAAGATGTCAATCAAGTTGATTGCAAAGAAGAAGAAAAATAAAGGATCTTATGATTCTACAAAATTCAAATGTGCTTCTGATGTTTATTTTGTGGATGTATGGGGGGACATCACACAAATCGTAGGGGATACTTATTGAAGTGATCGGGTACAATATTGAGGTATTATGTACTATCTTGAAAGATAGAGACATCAGCCTTCAATAGACCTAATCACCTAATAAGGACTCCTAAGGCATGATGGGTTTTTGAATATACCAAAGATTTTTATCCTGCTTTACATGTATGAATGAAGTAGGGTTTATGATAAACCGGGTTCTAAAGTTCCCTATGGAGGCAAGCCTCCACAGTTAATTACATCTTAGGGAATGAAATTTCTTAAGAATACTCTCGATTAAAGTAGACAATTATCATCTCCAAAGATTTCAAGGCTAGACTATCAATGGATTGGTTATGTTTAGAAAATCAATTGCGAAAGTTCAAGGAGAAGACTTATTTTGGAATCCAAATGGAGGGAGTAGAAAATGCTCATGATACTAAGAAGCTTAGTGAGCATTCCAATATATCCAATAATTGGGCTTTATATATTTCAAATTGAAGAGACTTATTTGTTTGAGTTGAATTTTTATTAGATTATAAGGGCTTATAATACACCAACATAAGGTTGTGAAAAAGCATAAGAGGTGAGGATTTATGCTTATAGCACGAAGGAAACAGCTACCTCAGATCCTAAATCTTGGGAGCTTTAGTAATAGCTTAAGTACGACCTAAATCTAAGCGACGGGTGGACATAATAGTTTATCTCTACAAGGGAGGATAAACTGTCCGACTTCTGCACATATAACTGCCTCGAGTGGCCGCCAGCTAACTCCACATATGACTTTAAAATTATGTAGTCCAGTCTTATGAATTGCAAGATAGCTAGGGTAGTTATATAATTAGAAAGAGACTAAATTCTTAAACCCACTCCATAAGATACTAGAGCATGAGCGGTATAAGAATATAACTTAATCTACAAATACAAAATCTTTTCAAATTTTATTTCATTTTGACATATTATTTAGACAAAGGTTTTGGGATTTTGATATGCTTAAATGCATGATGAAATGATGTTTTTGGCTAAATAAGCAAGAAGAGAGTGTTCTCCATCACAAGGGATGCTCTCACAGGTCAAGCATTCCCCTATCATGCAAAGATGGAGATCCCCCACATTCAAGGAAGAAGGAATATGCATGGATGATGTGAGATATACAACCATACAACTAAGGGGTTGCTAAATCTTTTAATTACCTTATTTAACACCTAAGATTTATGATGAGGTTGTGAGTTGATTAAAGTTTAATTATGAGTGATTATTTGAGGTAGAAAAATTAATTTTATCCTAAGAGCCTACTGCATCCAAGCCACACAATAAAGCATCAAATATAAGAAACTAAATAAAAGATGCAATCCAAATGCACAATTTAAACAAATCATCAAATAATTTTGTAACTATCATAAAGATATGGAGTGGTCGGGTACCATTGTTACAACTCAAAAGAAAAAGATTGGGTATCAAGCTTTTCTCTTTCTTAAAATATGAAAGAATAATTACAATTGGAAATGAATACGTGCTATGAAGGGGGGTCTTCATTCTTTATATTTCCATTTCTCCATTTCTTCATTTCTCCATTTCTGATTTGGTTGTGCTTTAAAGGCATCATAAGGTACCCTTGGATAAAGCCTTCTGGGCACTGCTCATCTTAATCCCCCGTAGCACTAATCCTAATTTCTATTATAAAATTATATTTATATATGGAAAAGTAAATCTAATTACACCTATAAAATAGATATTAGCTAAGCATACATGCAATCCCAAGCAGTTATATGTATAATTTGGAAGGGGAGGTCTTCATTCTTTATATTTCCATTTCTCCATTTCTCCATTTCTCCATTTCTGATTTGGTTGTGCTTTAAAGGCATCATAAGGTACCCTTGGATAAAGCCTTCTAGGCACTGCTCATATTAATCCTCCATAGCACTAATCCTAATTTTTATTGTAAAATTATATTTATATATGGAAAAGTAAATCTAATTACACCTGCAAAATAGATATTAGCTAAGCATACATGCAATCCCAAGTAGTTATATGTATAATTTGGACTTAGCACCCTACACATGGGTAACCAAGCCCACCTATCCTAACTTAGATTATGCTTAAGCAACCTGAAAGAGAGCATTAATATTTATTTTTAAGCATCCCCTTAAGCATAATCCCCTACAAAAATGATTAGGTTAAAAATGGCCTAACATCCAGTCTACGAAGCATACACCCTAACATCTAGTCTAAAACATTGCATCATAAAAAAATTCTACACCACATCATACACCATCTTAACATAGAGCTAGAAGTGGTGACCTAATTCTAATGTGTGTTAAATTCTTGTGTGGTATGTCTTACTGAGCATTTGAGTTATATTTTTCTAAGTGTAGAAAATATTCAAGTTAACATGATGGTGGGTTTTATTTGAAGTTGTTTAATTGATTTATGAATTTAAATTTATATTTTATTTTATTTCATATGATTTACACTTAACAACTAAGTGTTATAAAGAGAAGGAAGAGGATTGCCCTCTTTCATCTCTTAACCACTTTCTAAAGCATATTAATTTGATTTAGTTCTCTTTAATGAATGACTGATTAAATGATTTTTTAATTAATTTTAAGTTTAAGTTAAATTTAAATGATATTATCCAATATGGAAAGCTTCTTAAGATTAATCTAATTGAATTACTATCACATGTCATATATTGAGTCATTCCTTTCCATCACATATAACATTCATATGATTTAATATTTAGGACATCTATGCTTGCAATATGTTTTAGCACACTTAAATGATGATGAATGTGTATGTTTTGAATTTATATATTTGTTTTGGTTGAATTATGTAAACATATAAATTAAACCTCTATCAAGATTCTAATACATAAATACGTAAGGATGGAATCACATAAGTATGTGTCATTGATAATTAGGGAAGTGAGGTAATCAAATGACCACCTTGGGCCAAGCTAAAGCCTCGTATTCTCGGGATGTTTAGACTATATACTTCTTAATATTTCAAGCCTATGTAACTTTATACATAAGTAAGGAAAAGAAAGCACTAATTTATATGTCACACATGCTAATGACTTAGGTGAATATGAATGCATGTATTTTTAGAACATAAGGGGATCTTCATCTTTTTATTAAGCACACACACACATGTATAAAAGATGTGAGTAAGTATATGCCACTATTAAACTAGGAAAGTGACATAATCAAATGACCTCCTTGTGGCTAAGTAAAGCTTTATATTCCCAGGATATCCAGACTAAATATTGTTATATTAAATACATATGAATGCATACATAACTATAAAGATCGAAATCATGCAAAGATTGTATTTTCTTTAATTAAATCATTTAGGCATATGAATTAAAGCTCTATCTAAATTATAATATCTAAATACATAAGAATAAAACCAAATGAGTACGTGTCATTATTAAGCCAGGAAAGTGAGGTAATCAAATGACCTCCTTGGGGCTAACTAAATCCTCATATTCTTGGGATGTCCAGACTATATACCCATTATTGTTCAAACTCACATAAATCTATATATGAATTATAATAAAGAGAGTTTTATTTACTATGCTTAAGCTATAAATACATGCAAATCCAATGTGCATTCATAACTATCAATACTCTATGTATTATAATTGATTTATAAGTTTTGAAAAATAGTTTTGAATTTATTAGTGATAATAGCCACACATATGTTTAATTAAGCCAACACATTCAATCTTACATAAAGGAAATTCATTTGATTTATTTAAATTTAAAAGCATGAATGTATGAAATCAAATGACATACAATATTTAATGTGCTTGCAAAGGAACAATTGAATATAAACACATGATTTATTCAATTAAACTAATTCCTACGGGCAATCTCATTAAACCCATTTAAGGTAAACCAAGCTTTTCATTACCATTTTTTAACTTCATGTTTTAATTTGATTTAAGGAATGTGAAGAAAAGTTTGCCGATCCTAACCCATTCTCATGTTAATGAGTTATCTTCATTTAATGAAATGTAATTAAGTTGATTTTATGAGGTAATTAGGTTGTAGTATGCATTAAATATATTAATTAACCCTTTCATATATTACCTTAATATAATTATCCAAATAATTATGACCCAACATGATATGATTATGGATTTAAAAATTAAATTAGCAATGGTCCTAAGAAATAAAAGGGCCTAATGCAATTGGCTCATAATTAATAGTTAATTAAATTAAGAAACTTAATTAAGTACTCTTATGGTTTCCCTACACATATGGATTAACCAAAATTTCCCTAAGTTCTTTTATGTTATTAAACACCTAAAGATCTACTCATGATTTAATTAATTAAGATTAGATGTGATTAAGATTAATTAAGTCATTTAATTAACTAATTAAATCTTTAATTAATTATAAATAAATTAACTTCCTTTTGACAAATGAAGTGAACTTTGGGAAAGAGGCTAGGAAAGAGGTCCCAAACCTATTCCATTAGTCCATTCACTATTCGATAATGATTAGTAAAGTTAATTAACCCATTTATTACTATTCATGAGGTTAATTAACCATTAATTGGATAAAGGGAGTCAATAGGGCTTAATTGGTCAATTTTCCTAATTAAGCAAGCAATAAATCCCAAGAAAATCATGGGAGGCAGAGGTCATCCCACTAAACTGACCCACATAATTTAAGATTAATTACTCAAATAATTAAACTAATTAATTTTGAATTTAAATCCTAATTAAGCCTTAATCACTATTCAAAATTAATTGGGATTATTTTTATTTAATTCTCCTATAAAATACCTTTAAAATAAAATTTTATTTATAGATTTTTAATTTTTCTATGATTTGTTATAAAATATGAAAGTTTCAACGAATAAAAATAATTAATTAGCACTAAATAAGCCTAATTGGCGCCATGCGTGCCATTGAGGGGGCTCGCTTTCCATGTGGTGACACATGATTGGTCACTTAAACACGTCCGCTGACGTGGCTGATGTGGCTGGTAGCGGACGCACTTTCATCTTCATCGTCCGATTTCAGATTGAATGATGCAGATCAAACTCGCAGTTCCTTAAGAGATAAAATCAGAGAAAATCTAGTGAATAATCATGATCGTCTGTTCCATTCATGCAGAATGGATGGTGCATGACCAATTGTCCTCTGAGTGAAGATGATGGTCGTCCACCATTGCTCGCTTGATCTGAGCTTAGCTGAGCTCTGATGGACTCAAAAAATAAGCCAACACCTTCGCACGAATGATCCAAAGAGATCAAATGACTAAGATCACATGGCATTACACTTCCCTTCAAAAATCTCCAACCAAAATCATCAAAAGATCAATTTTAATGGAATTACTTCATCGAAGCTCAAGACTGGCGGTGCATTCGATTGAGGAAGCTTCGTCTAGTGGAAATGAATCCCTGTTGAGCAGCAATTGGATCAATTCCTTATTGTTCACTCTATGGGCCAAGCATCATTGATTTGGAGCTCAGTTCTGATTGAACTCCTTCCTCTGGTGGTGGGAAGCTTAGGAAGTGATTCATTCTTGCTCGATGAGGTGTGGGGATGATGTGTGTGAAGTTAATTTAGATTTAGTGAAGAAATAAGAAAGTTGGATCGATGGAGGGGCTGTTCTATTTTGGCTTGAAGAAATTCGATCTTAGGGAAGCTTGGAGTGCTCTGTGGAAGCCTTGGGAGTTTTGAAATGAGCTCTAGGGAGTTTTCGAGAGTGAGTGTGTGTGTTTTGGATTAAATTAAGGGGAGTATAATGCCCCTCCCTTGGATAGAATGGACAAGAATGGATCCCAAATTTTGGCAGGCCAGTAGCCGTTAGAGCACCGGGGAGGTTGATGTCAGCTCCATGTGGCACGATTGGGTTGGTGGAGGCTCTGGTGGGTGGCTCAAGGCACCTGGTTTATCATTTGGGTCCTAGGTTTCGGCTAGTGAGGGAGGAGAGTTAACCTCCCTTTGGTTTGAGGCTGACCTAGTCCATATCGGCTAGGCTAGGTGGCTAGGTCAGACCCTATTTAGGGTGTTTGATGGCTATCATATGGAAAGGGAGGAGTGGACTTTGCCAATTTTGGAAAAATCCCATATGGGGAGGAGAATCAAAGGAAGATTTTCCTTGGGTTGAGACCAATTTAGGTTGGGCTAGTTTTGGGCTGACCTAAGATGGGTTTGGGTCTGGTTGGATCGGGTTTCAATGGGTCATGGCTTGGTTCAAAGCGGTATGACTCAATTTGATCCTTATTGGTCAAATTGGGCTAGGTTGGGTTAGGTTCACCAATTGGTCAAATTGGGTAAAACCAAAGCTTGGGTCAAGTTCAAATGATGATTTCAAGTGTTTTGGTTCAATTGGTTTCAATCAATTTGGCTTAAATTGATTTTAGCTCATTTGCATTGATGTTGGTCAAATGGGTCATGTTGATCGATTTGACCAAATTGGTCAAATTAGCTTAGGTTAGGTGTTGACTCATGTTCAATTGGTTAATTGAAAATGATTGCAAGCTTTGGTTTAAATTAATTTAGATTTGATTTGGATTTATGCCAAATTGAGCCTTTGGGTCAATATTGGGCTAAATGGGTCAACTAGGTCCAATTGGTCAAATTGGGTTTAATTATGGCTTTAGTCAAGTTCAATAATCAATTTGGAATGAACTTGAGCCATTGGTTGCAATCAATTTAGGTTAGATTATGATTTGACCCAATTTGATCTTTTATGTCAAATTAGGTCACTTAGGTCAAAGGGCCAATTAGGTTGGGTTTGGATTAATTGGTGGTCAAGTCTTGTTTAATTGTTAATCATAGGTTGGTGTGAATCAATGGTCTTAATTGATTTTGTGTAGGATGTATTTTGGCTAGTTTGGGTTCATATGGGTTAAAGGGTTGACTTGGTCAAATGACCAAGTTGACATGGTTTGACCCAATTTATGATAATTGATCATCCTAAGGTGATCATCAATCATGATAGGAGATTTTGGTGGGCTTGGTTCAATCCAATTTGGGTAGGATTGGCGACTTTCGGCCAAGTGAACCAATTGGGCTTAGTTGGTTTGATTTTGAGTTGATTTAGGTTTAGTTTAGTTTATATATGGATTTAGGATAGATTTATAAATTTTTTTGCAATTGTCTTAGACTTGAATGAGTTTTGGTTTATTTAAGAATTTCAAATAAAATGGCCTATGTTAGGCTTGATTAAATTGATTTGATTTGGTTGGGGTATGTGGTGTTTATTTTTGGTTCATGTGTATAGGTGTGTATATTGAGGGGGACACAATGTAGATCTGAGGATGTACTTATTGAGAAGATCTGGTATGACATCATGGAATAGTACACTATCTCGAAAGATTGAAATCACTGCCCTATGATGGACCTAATCACCTAATAAGGACTCTTAAGGCATGATGGGTTTTCGAATGTACTAGAGATTTTTCTCATACTTTACATGGATGAATAAAGTAGGGTTTATTTAAACTGGGTTCTAAAGTTTCCTATGGGGCAAGCCCCATAGTTAATTACATCATAATGAAGGTGTGTTTCTTAGGAATACTCTGAATTAAAGTAGGAAATTATTGTCTCCAAAGAATTCTAAGATAGGACTATAAATAAATTGGTTATATTTGGAGGATCAAATAGGATAGATCGAATGGAAAGATTTATTATCAAAGCCAAAAGAAAATAAGTAGGGGATGCTCATGATACTAGGAAGCCTAGTGAGCTTCCTAAACTATCTTATGGTTGGGCTTTATATGTTTGAAATTGAGGAGAATTATATGTTTGAGTTGAAGTTTTATTAGAAATCTAGGGCATACAATTCCACAATACAATATTATGGAAATGCCTAAGAGGTGAGGATTTATACTTGTAGCCCCAAATGAAAATATCAACCTCGGATCCTAAATCTAAAAACTTTCAGTGAGGACCAAAGCACGACCTAAATCTAAGACAAAAGTTGTTATATTGTTTACCTTAATTAGAGAGAGTAAACCACACGACTAAATGTAATCAGTAAATAAAATTAATAAGACCAAAGCACGACCTAAATTACTTAAGGTAGGGATGAAAGAGAAGTTATCTTCTCTTTACAATATTTAGTAATTAAATGTAGGTTCATTCAAACTAAATGTAATCAGTAAATAAAATTAATAAATCAATTAAATCACTTAAAATAAAACCACCCTGTAAGTTGAACCCTTTACACTTAGAAAATTTCAATTTAATCAAGAGACATGCCTTAAATGCCACACACATTAGGCTAAGTCACCATCTTTATCTCTAAGTTTGAGCGATGGATGGTTTGACGCCTGATTTTATTTTGTAATGTAATGTTTTAGACTGTATAGCAAATGTATGTCGGATGGTAGTAGGATCTTAGCTAATCATGTCTGGATATTACTTAAGGGGCGTTGTAGTAAAAATATAAATATTTTTGTTGTGTAGGTTGCTTATACCCCTAAGTATAATCCAAACTAAGATAGGTGGACTTGGTTACCCATTTATGGGGTGCTAAATCCAACTTATTCATATACTTTACTTGATTGTGGGTATGTTTAGTTAGATTTATCTTTTTCCATTTTGATGTAATTTTTTTAATTAAGTTTGGAATGAATGTTTTGGGGGATAAAGATGAGCATTGGTCATAAGAACAAGTGTTATGCACCATGTGAAGCCTTGGAACAAACCACATCTCAAACCAAGTCAAAAGAAGCAGAGAAATGAAGAAATGAAGGATGAAGACCCCAATAACATAAATTCCTTCTAAATTATAATGATTCATTTATAATCCGGGTTGTATAAAGGTAGAGCTCAACTACCCCATTCTTTTCAAGTTTGTGCGGTGGAGCATAACCACATTGGCCTCTTATTCTTCTACACTACTTTTATAATTTTATTGATGTTTGTTTATGATTGCACAATTAAGGTGGCAAGATTTTCTTAGTTTCTTCATTATTTGATGAATGACCTGGATGCGATTAGGCTCTTAGGAAAAAAATAAATTTTTTATCCAACTAATCAACTCAAAATTAAAATTAAACAACTCATAACATCACCTAAAGCCTAGGATATAAAATAAAAAAAAAAAAGATTTAGCAACCCCTTAGCTGGATGTGGTATGTTTCACATCATGCATAAAATCATCTTGCTTCACTCTTGCTAATGGAGGGCTTCCACCTTTGTCAGAGAAAATGTCTTGACCTTTGAGAGCCATGGTGGAAACACACCTCCTTTCTAATTTTGGCTCATAACCAATTTCTCATGCATTGAGAATATGAATCCCATAGCTTGTGTCAAATAAAAATGTGCAAAAATCAAAATAAAACTTAACAAAATTTGCATTAGATTAAGTCATTACTCATGCCCTTCATGATCTAGTCTCTTAGGGAGTGTGTTTAAGAATTTAGTCTCATTTCTAAATTAAACAACAACCTAGCTATGCAAAGCATAAGACTTTCCAACATGTATTTAAAATCATAGGAGTTAGTGGCAACCACCTCCAGGCTATTGTAAGTCCAATAGTCGGGTGATTTATCCTCTCTTGTGGAGGTAAACTATATATCCATTTTTACCTTAGATTTAGGTCGAGCTTTGGCCCTCGCCAAAGCTCCCTAGATTTAAGATCTGAGGTTTTGATTTTCTTTTTGTGGGTTTCAAAATTTCTCACCTCTTAGGCATTCCTATAATCTTATATTGTGGTATTATAAGCCATAGATTTCTAATAAAAATTTAACTCAAATGGATAATTCATCTAAAATTTCAAAAATATAAAGCCCAACCATATGACAGTTTGGGATGCTCACTAGGCTTCCTAGTATCATGAGCATCCCCTACTCATCTCCCTTGGTTCCAAAAATAACTCTTTTCTTTTGCTCAAACTCCACTTGACTTTCCAAAAATAACCAATTGATTGATAGTCCTATCTTTAAAATCTTTGGAGATAATGATCATTTACCTTAATCGAGAGTATTCCTAAGGTCCATTGTAGGATGATGACTTTTGTATTTCATGATAGTACATCATTCCTCAATGTCTCACTTGATCACCTTAATAAGTACATCTGTAGATCTATGTGGTGTCCCAACATACACAAAAAACAAATTTTTATTTTTCAAGTCCCCCAAAAGTTTGAGAAATAAAACACCACACATGGCTAATCAACTCAACCAAATAAATAAAGTATGAATGCATGTATTTTTTATAAAAAAGATGGTTTTTGTTCATTAGCTAAGTACACATCCACATGTTTGAAAGTTTTAAGTGAGTACATCGCCATTATTTTACACCAAGGGAATAAGGTGCAAGACCTACTTAGGGCTACTTATACCCTCACAACCCCAGGATGTCCAGACTAATATACCACTTTTCTTATATACATATGAATGTATAGGCAACTATAAGATTAGAAAAACCCATGCAAAAGAAAATTATATTTGATTTCTTTGACTCATGAGTCTTATTCATTGGTAATATCATACATACACATGTATAAGAGTTTTAAGTGAGTATGATGCCATTGTTCTACTCCAGGGGCGTAAGGTACAAGTCCTGCTTAGGGCAACTTAAAGCCTCACAGCCTTGGGATGTCCAACCTAATATACTACTTATCTTATACATATGAATGTACACAAAGAACCACAAGAATGAGAAGTCATGCAAGAAGATAAATTTGATTTGATTACATGATTTATATATGTGATATGAAATTCTTCTTAAGTCTTAACTTGGAGATGCATAGGAGTAAATTTAGACAAGTGTTGTGTTCTTTTCAAATGAACTATACATTTATAAATCCCATGCAAATTCATATAAGGTAAGGAAACAAAGCTTCATCTATTATAATTGATTTATGGGCTTTTGAAAATAACTTTTAATTTAATAGTAATAATAGCCATGCCTATTTTTGACTTAAATCAACATATGCAATTTGACATAAAAGAAACTAATTCATTTTGTTAATTATAATAGAAATGAATGCATGATTACACATGGAAAGCAACATTTAACATGAGTGGAAAGAAATAAAGGAACATAGGCACATGATCTCATTCATTTCAATTAATTTCTAAAGACAATCATACAAAATAAGGCTATTTAAAATGACCCAAAGTTCTTTAATGTCATTTCATTTTGAGTTTGACTTGATTTAGGGAATGTCAAAGAGTTTGCTAATCAATTTGGTTCAATGAAGAATATTTAGGTTGATTTTATGTTTTAATTAGGTTAAGGTATGAATTAAGTGGATTAATTAACCCTTACCTACATCACCTTAAGTTAATTAATTAATTAATAATGGGCCAATATGTTATGCAACCACATGAAAACTAAATTTGCAATGCTCCTAAGAAATTAAAGGGGCCTAATGCAATTGGCTCATGATTAATAATTAATTAGCCTTAAGGGATCTCACTTAACTACTTTTATGGTTTTTTTACACATGTGAGCTAACCATAATTTCATCATCTCTTACTTTGGATCATTAGATTCTCAAAGAACTACCCAAGATTAAATTAGAGAAATAGATTCAATTGAATTAATTATGTTCATTAATTAACTAATTAAATCTTAATTAACCTTAACCAATCAAAATGAGATGGGCTTAGAGAAAAGCAAAGAAGGGAGCCTAAGTCTCAATCCCTAAATCCTTTCAATAAGTTAATTAAGGTTCAAGAATGATTTGGATTTTTTATTATTCTTGTTAATTAATTAATTATGGGGTGTTTATTAATTAATTATTTAAGATGGATAGGAGAAGACTTAAAGAAAATATTAGAAGAGGGAGTCACAATCCATTTCCCTAGACTCCATCACCATTAAAAGAGGTTAATAAGCTTAATTAATTAATTAATTTACTCTTCATTTGCTAATTATCACTAATTAAATTAAGAAAGTGAGTAAGATTTAATCAATTGATTTCTCTAATTAAGCAACCAATAAAATCCTAAAAAAATAGGGGTAATAGCGGTCATCCCCCTAAACATCCACAGAAAGTTTGAGATTAATTTGATGGTTAATTAGGAAGTAATTAAGCTAATTAGATTTCTAAACCTTAATCAAGCCAAAATAACTATTCAAAATCAATAATAATAATTTCTCTAGATTCTACTATGAAATATCTTTAAAATGAGCCTAAGCTTGTAGTTTTTGGATTTTTTTAGTATTAGTTATAAATTTAGAAAGTTTCAGGATTAAAAATAAATTAATTAAGCCTATTTAAAGCTTTAATCCCGTCAGCCACGTGGTGGTTGATGCCCGCACTTTCTACATGACGCTATAGGATTTGCTACTTAAGTTATCACATCCAAAGGGTGACTCGGATGGCGGCACATGCGATAACTCTGTGGACCGTCCGATCTAAGATCAAACAACCATGATTAAACCCATGGATTTGAAGAAAAAATAAGTGGTTCTATGCATGATCAGATCAAAACCGTCCATTTCGATCATGTGGGATGGACAGTCCGTGATCTATCTCCTCCTGAACGACGAACGACGGCTACCATCAATCGATAGTCGCTCGATTTGAGCTCACTCGAGCTTGAATGGAGATGAAATCAATCCCACACTTTTGGGGAGGCAAAACAAAAAAATCCAATAGTGGAAATTACATGATAAGGAACTTTTTTTCATAAAAGACCAAGCTATTTTCATTCAAGGATTAGTTTTAATGGTATACCTCATCGAAGCTTATGATCAATGGTTCCAACGATTGAGGAAGCTTCAATTGGTAAAAGTGAAGCCCTGTTGAGCTGCACGAGCCTTCATTTGGTGTGGTTTTATTGGACAACTAATGCACGAGGCATAGGTGATTGATCTTGATCATACTCTACTCTTCGCCATCTAGAAGCTTGGGGGATGATTCATTTTAGCTCGTATAGGTCCAAGGATGGTGTGTGAAAAGTTAATTTCACTTTGGTGGAGGTTTGAATAAATGGAAATTTGGGCTCCCTTATTTTGGTTTCACATATAACTGAGAGTGGGGATTTTGGGGAGCTAGGGAAGCCTTGCAATTTGCTCTAGGATCTCTTTCCTTGGCTGCTAGGGTTGAATCGACTATGAGTGTGTGAGTTTGAGTGAGAATGAGGGGGGGGCGTATATCTCTTCATTCCTTGTATCGACGACAATGGTTATTTTGATTTTTGATCAAATGGTCACCATGAGGAGCTCAATTTGGGTAGAGAATCATGTTAGCTGGCTTCCTTTGAGTGGGGGAGGGTGTGAGAGTGGCTGCCATGGGAGTAGTGGGTGTCCTATGGCTTTCCAAGTATTTCAATGGGAATGGGGAGGTGATCTCACCTCCCCATGAGTCATGGCTAACCCAACCACCTTTGGGTTAAGTCATTCATGGTCCTAGGTGCCTAAGTGGACCTATGAATGGGTGTCATGTGGCTAAGGGGATAAAATGACCAAATATGCATATGTCTTATCTCATGGGATGCCCTAAACTCAAGGGAAAATTGGTCATTTGGTTATGTGTTTGATTTGGGCAGATTTGGGATGGGTCAAAAGTGGTTAGCCTAAATTTTAAGTGGTTTGGAGTTTATTTGGTTTGATTTGGCTTGATTTGACCTATTTAAGTCAAATAAGATTAGGTTGGATCAAGTTGACCAATTGGTTAAATTGGGTCAAACCAAGGGTTAAGTCAAGTTCACATGACAAACTGGAGTGTATTGGTGTCTTTGGTTTGATTCAATTTGCTTTGGATTTGATTATAGCTCATTTGGGTTCATATTGGTCAAATGGGTCAAGTTGACCAATTTGGCTAATTTGACCAAATTGGGTTAGGTTAAGTGTTGAGTCAAGTTCAATTGGATAATTGAAAATGATTGTAAGCTTTGGTTTGATTTAATTTAGAATTAATTTTGATTTTGGCAAATTTGACCCTTAGGTCAATTTAGGCTAAGTTGGGTCAAGTTGACTCATTGGTCAAATTGGACTCAATCATGGCTTTAGTCAACTTCAATAAGTGATTTAGAATAAGCTTGAGCTATTGGTTGTAATCAATTTGAGTTGGATTGTGATTTGACCAATTTTGGCTTTTTAGGCCAATTTGGGTCAACTTAGGTCAAATGATCAATTAGACTTGGTTTGCCTTAATTGAGGGTTTGGTCTTGCTCAATCATTGATTATGAATTGGTTTGAATCAAAGGTTTCAGTTATTTTGGCATCTGATGTATTTTGGCTAGTTTAGGTTTCATTTAGGTTAAGGGTTGACTTGGTCAATAGGCTAGGTTGACTTGGTTTGACCCAATTCAAGATAGTTAATTAACATAGGATGATTGTTGATCATGATATGAGGTTTGGATGGGCTTAGTTCAATCCAATTTGGGTTGAATTAGAACTTGTCTCAAAAAGGTCTTTTAGGTCACTTTGGGTCAAGTGGACCTAAATGGGTTAATTGGCTTGATCATAGCTTAATTCAAGTTTTGTTATATTGACCAATGGGTTTGACATGGAAATATAAATCCAATTGCAAGTGATTCAAAGCCATATGAATTTTGGTTCACATGGCAATTTTAAGTGAAAAAGGGCAAACTTGAGTTTGATAGGTTAGCTCAGATTTGGTTTGATAATTGTAGTTCATGTTTATATTTGGGATAATGATTGAAGGAATGATTGAATCATGAAGAAATCCATGGGTTTTGATTTAGTTCGAATAGGATTTGACCATGTTCAAGGATTTGACTTAAAAGGGTATAAATTGGATTTTGGTTTTATTTTGGATTTAGTTTAGGCTATTTGAATTTATATTCCATTTATATTTGGGAATTGTTGACCTCACTTTCGGAGTGAGCTCTCAACTTATCCATCCTAGACATAGGACACCTCTAGCACTAAGAGTTTCTTAGTTTTACGACACTTCTAGTGAATAGGTGAACACTTAACCTAACCATAGAGACTTAGAAGAGTTGGCTATATGATTAGGTTATGCCTTAGGGGTATTAAGAAAGCTTGTCTACCCTATAGCTTGAACCAAATCATTGATTCCTTCTTTTAAATCAATTCCAAATTCAAATCATTTCCAAATTCAAGCCAATTTCAATTTCAAATCAATTCTAAATGAAAATCAATCCCAAATTCAAATCAATTCCAACTTGAAATCAATTTCAAATTCAAACTAATTCCAAACTCAAATCAAATATTGATCTTCAATCAATTCCAACATAATTGATTTTCTCAAATTCAAATCAATTCCAAATGATTGAAATCCATGATCAATTCTAAATCCCAAAATCTTTTCTAAGCCCTTTGATTTGACATTATGGACTTAGCCCAAATTCCAATTCCAAATCAATCCCAACTCAAAAGATTTTCTCATAACCCATTTATATTTTCATTGATATTCAGAAATCTAAATGAAATATAAATTCAAATAACCAAAATCAATTCAAAACTAAACCCAAAATTCAACCAATAATCCAACGTATACTCTTTCAAGCCAAAATCTTAAACTCCTCTAAACAAAACCAAATCAATTCCCACTCAAAAGATTTTCTGATAACCTATTTATATTATCATTTATATTGACAAATATAAATAAATTATAAATTTAAATAACCAAAACCAATTCAAAATCCAAATCCAAATCAAATCAAATTCCAACTTATACCCTTTCAAGTCAAATTCTTGAACTTTGCCAAATCAAACTCAAACCAATCCAAACCCTTGGATTTTCTTCATGATTCAATCAATCCTTCAATCATGAATCCAAATAAAAACACAAACTTCAATAACCAAACAAAAATCAAACCAACCCAAGTCAAACCCATGTTCACTCTTTTGAATTGAAATTGTCAAATGAACCAGAACCCATTTCACTCCAAATCACTTGCAATTGAATTTATACTTCCATCATAGGCCTATATGTGAGTTCAACCAAACTTGAATTAAGCCTTGATGAAGTCAATTGACCCACTTAAGCTTACTTAACCTAAAGTGACCTAAAGCACTTTTTTGAGCCAAATTTTAATCCGACCTAAATTAGATTAAACTAAGCCCATCTAAACCTCACATTGTGAGCAACAATCATCCTAGGATGATGAATTACTAAAATTGGGTCAAACCAAGTCAAACCTAGCTATTGACCAAGTCAGTACTTAACTAAAATGAAACCCAAATTAGCAAAAATCTACCATAGGCCAAATTGATTTGAACCATTGATCTAAACCAATTCATAACCAATGATTGATCATGATCATGACATCAATTAAGCCAAAATAAGTCCAATTGGCCACTTGACCTGAATAGTAAAAATGGATCAAATCTTGATCTAAGCCAAATTGATTGTAATCAATAGGTCAAATTCATTTTAAAATGTTTGTTGAACTTGACCAAAGCCTTAATTCGCCAACTAGACCTAACCTAGCCTAATTGATCATGAACCCAACTTGACTTAAAAAGTCAAACCAACTTGAAATCAAACCAAACCAAAATTGATTAAAACCAAAGCTTGTAATGCATTTCAAATAATCAACTAAACCTAAACCTATCCATGACATAACCTAATTGGGTTAAATAGGTCAAATTGGTCAACTTGACCCATTTGACCTAAGTGAACTCAGATGAACCAAAACGGAATATAAATCAAATTGAACTAAACCATTGATACCAAAATACTTCAAATGGTCATATGAACTTGACCTATCTCTTGGTTTGACTCAATTTGACCAATTGGTCAAGTTGACCCAAGTTGACCCATTTTGATCTAAATGAGTCAACTTGAGCCGAATCAAATCAAATCAACTCCAAATTCATTAAAACTTGGCACAACCCATTTTTCAATCATTTAAAATCTGCCTAAAGTAAAATCAAAGCCAAATAACCATTTTACCCCTAGGTCAAAGGGTAACCTATGGCCAAATCCACTTGGAGTTTGGTCAATTCCTTATCATGGCCATATGACTTCCTTTTAGTGGTCAATTTGGATACCAAGGAAGGTGGTGCACATGACCCAATGGGTTTTGCTCAGCCAATCCCAACCCATGGACAAAATCAACCCATCTAATGGATTTTCTCCACTTGGAATCCCTTCTACACTCATTTAACACATGTGCACCTCCACCATTCCACTCCTTTGCCAAAACCAAAGTACATGGTGCTCCTAACAACCAAAACAACCCATTCAATCAAAGCAATTGATCAAAAATGAAAGAACAAGCTTGTCGATCCAAGTAAAGATATACTCTCTCCTCATTTCCACTCAAACAAACTCTCTTGCATTCGATTGAGCTCAAAGGATGGAAAGTAAGCATTCACTAAGTTCCCAAAGCATTTTGAAGATCTCAAAAATTTCCTTCTCTCATTTTTCTCCATAACTGAAACATGGGTGGTGGGAGAAATTTTCACTTCACTCAATCCTCTACCAAACATAAATTCACTGGCAAGGCATCTCACCCAAAGCTTTTACCAAGCATCCAAGCCACGGGAAGGGGGACCTAGACTAAAGTTGCAAGCCATTGGAAGAAGCTTTGGTCAAATGGGAGGTCTACTTCAAATTGAAGTTTGAAACCCTCAATAGAGCTTCATCTCCACTAAATGAAGCTACCTCCTCCATTGGAAGTGCTGGTTATAGCCTCTGCTGAGGTATGACTCAAAATTGAGCCTCCATTAAAAATTGCTTGAGATTTTATGAAGGTAATTGCAATCCTAATGGAATTCAACTATTTGATGTTCTTCCCTATGCTTCTTAATGGTGTGGGTTGAATCTCAGCCTAATCCAAGCTCAAGTGAGCTCATATCAAGCCATGGAGGATGGACGGCCTCCGTCTCCTGCAGGCAAGGGCAGGGATGAATCATAGGTCATCCATCCCGCGTGTTTTGAATTGATGACCTTGATTAAAATAGGCTAGATCCACTGATTTAATCCTTTATAACCACAAGTTTAATCCTGACTGACCTATCATTGATCCAATAGCCCAGGGGAAAGTGCATCGCGTCGCCATCTGACACGGTGCGCAATATGATAACTTAAATAACCAATCCCGTCGTGCCACGTCGAAAGCGTGCATCGCGTCAGCAGCCCACGTGGCATCGATGGGATTAGTTATATAATTAGGTTATTTAATTACCTATTAATCACATAAACTTTATAAATTCATAACAAAATATAGAAAAATTCAAAGAAAATGCAAACTTAAGTTCATTTTAAAGATAATTCAAAGGGAAATAATATAAAATTAAGTTTATTTGATTTAGAATAGCAACCTTCACTCAATTTGGGTTATATTGGGGATGTAATTATGTTAATTACTTCTTAAATACTTTAGTAATTAATTCCAAACTCCTTATGGTTAATTAGTGGGATGGCCTCTGCCTCCTATGGTTTTGTTAGAATTTATTATTGGATTAATTTAGGTAATTGCTTGTTTGATCTCTAATCACTCCCTTAATTAATTAACTAATTAATTAACCTATTAAATAGTGATAAATTTATTAATTAATCTTATTAATCACCTTGGAATAGTGGATAGACTTAGGGAATGAGATTAGGATTCCTTTTCCAAATCTTTTCCCCTAAGTCTATTTCATTTGAATGTAGACTTAATTAATTTGTAAATTGATTAATGATTTAATCACTTCATTAAATAGCATTATTAACCCAACTCAAAACCAAAAATTAATCCAAAAACTTAATCATATAAATCTTGGGTGGATCCTTAGGTGTTGAAAAGCATAATGTTTGTTTAAGGAAATTATAATCAACCCACCTGTGTGAGAGGGTTATGAAAGTACTTAATGAAAACCCTTTAGTTTAATTAATAAATAATTATGAGCCAATTGCATTAGGCCCCATTATTTCTTAGGTGCATTTTTATTTACATTCCATGTGATTGTATATCATATGTTGGCTCATAATTACTTGAATAATTATGTTAAGGTGGTATAGTTAAGGAATAATTAATGGATTTAATTTACACCTTAACCTAAACAAAATGTAAAATCAATCTAATTGTTCTAAAATTAAACTAAACTAACTCACACATGGAGGAAAATGGGTTAGGATTAGCAAACACTTTTCACATTTCCTAAATCAAATCAAATTCAAAACTAAAAGTCTCTTTAAGGAATTTTGATTCACTTTGAATAATCTTATCTTATAGGATTGTCCTTAGAAATTAATTAGGGTGAATAAAATCATATGCTTACATATCTCTTTCCAAGCATGCTAAATGTTGTTTGCCATATGAAACCATGCACTCATCTCTTTTAAGAAAGTTAATCAAATAAAATATTTCCTTTATGTCAAATTGCATGTTTTGGCCAAAGTGAGAATATGAGTGGATATTATCATTAATTAAGTCAAAATATTATTTTCAAAACATATAAATCAAATATTGGAAAAATGAAGTGATGCTACTTATAAATCTTTATAAGCTTGCATGTGACTATAATATGAGATGTGCTTTATGTGATTTTCTTCTCTTCTCTTAACATGGATTTGCATAGGATTTGCAAAGTGTATAGTTCATTTGACAAGAATATTACACTTGATTAAATCTATTTCTATACACTTCCATGTTATGACTTAGGAAGAACCTCCACATTACACATGTAATTAAACAACCAAATCAAAAAAAAATCTTTTGCATGATTCTTCATCCATTCATTTCTTTTTTTACTACACTTGTATTTAAGAAAACTATTATATTAGTCTGGACATCCCAGGTTGCGGGACTTTAAGTAGCTTGAAGTAGGTCTTGTAGTTTACACCCTTGGTGTAGAAAATAATGGCGTCGTACTCACTTATATCTTTTATATATGTGAATGTGCATTTTGCTAATGGATAAAAGAATCCCTCTTTTCTACTTAATAAAAACTTGCATTCATGAAATACTCAAATATTCCTAAATAACATCTCTTAGCATTCATCATCAAAGTGTGCTAAATTTTTACATTCGTATGTATAGTTTTGTTTATGATCATCCATACGAATGGTATACATGGTGGAAAGAAATAATCGGTTGTGTGTTATGTGATAGTTATTCACCTTAATTAATCTTAAGATGTCTTTCTCATTGAATAGGTTTATTTAGAGTAAATCTAAACTTAGGGTTAATTAAAACACTTAACAAAACATTCACCTAAAGAAAAATCATTAATGAATCTATCTTAGAAATTACTTAAGGTAGGGATGAAAGAGAAGTTCTCTTCTCTTTTCTTCTCTTTACAACACTTAGAAATTAAGTATAGATTCATTCAAAATAAATTAACTCACCAAGTAAACTTAACAAACCAACTAAATCACTTAAAATGAAACCACCTAAATTTGCAAAGTAAAAGTCCTCCTTTTAAAAATCAAAACAAAATAAAACACATTTGGATTCTTTATTTAGCATACTCAAATTTGCTAAGTAAAGATCCTCTTTTCAAAATCACAAAAATCAAACACATTTGGATTCTTTATTTTGCATACCTAAATTTTCTAAGTAAAGATCCACTTACCAAAAAAAAAAAAAAAAATCAAAACAAAAATAAAACACATGGACTTTATTTAGCATACCCAAATTTGATAAGTAAAGATCCACTTTTCAAAAATCAAAACAAAAATAAAACACATTTGGACTTCATTTTGCATACCCAAATTTGCCAAGTAAAGTTTCTCTTTTTCAAAAATCAAAACAAAATCAAACACACATGGACTTTATTTAGCATGCACAAATTTGCCAAGTAAAATTCCTGCTTTCAAAAATTAAGACAAAACAAAACGCATTTGGGACTCCACTGAGCATACTCAAATTTGCTAAGATCCTCTTTTGAAAATAAAAAACACTAAAATCAAACACATTTGGGCTTTATTTAGCATCCCCAAATTTTCTAAGTTGAGATCCCATTTTTAAAATTAAAATTAAATTTAGATTTGGACTTTATCTAGCACACACAAATTTGCTAAGTAAAGATTCCATTTCCAAATCCACACATGATTCACATCATGAGCAAACAATCAAAAGAAGAAGATTATTTTCAAAAATCTCATTTAACATACCCAAATTTGCAAAGTGAGTAAATTCCAAAATCAAATAACAAATAAAATCAATTGATCCTCTATTTAACAAACTCAAATTTGTTAAAAAAAGGATCCCCAAATATAAAAATCAAATTCAAATATGAACAAATGGAAGCATCAAAAATCTCTTCAAAATATTTGAACATATTTTGAAAATACACAAATTTGTTGAAAGAGGATTCTAAACTCAAAAATTTCTACTCCAATTCATTCAAAATCTATCTCCTACATTCAAAGAGCTCCACTTAACATATTTAAATTATTGAGTGTGGATTCAAATTTTAAATCAAAATTTAAAAAATTAATAAAATACCAAAGCATAAATCTGATCTGAGTTTGTTTTCAACAATTGTAGAATTTTAACTCAATTTCATTCAGTTTCTACTCAGTTCAGTTCAATGTCATGGACTCTCAGAAGTATGTCTTCACTTTTCCTTTTGGGATGGATTTGGCCTTGGATCGGGCCAGCCTCCCATAGACAAACTTTTCCCATCTGGTGCACTTTGGTTATGGTTTCAAAGGGGCGGGATCACTTGTGAGAGGGAAACCCTCATCGCTATTAATAGGGAGGTAGTGGCTGAGCAGAAGCCAGCCATCCACATCGAGATGTTCTCTGATTCAGAGTTTCCCTCACTGAAGAAGAAGGCTGTGGAGGTTCCTGCAGTAGTTGAAATACTAGTTCTAGTATGCTTTATTGTTCCCATTACTTCGCCTCAAGTTCCATCCAAGGGGAAGGTTATCCTATCTTTAGGGGTTGTCTCCCCATCTTTGAGATAGGGTCTAGTTCCTATCATGCTCCTCCCACCAGGACCCAAGGCCTCATCAATTTCACAGATCAAGCGGCATCATGATGGGTTGGGCGGTCCCTCGGTTTGGTGACGGTAGTTTCCCCGATTACATAGAATAAGTTCCATCCTCTCCGGATCGATGGAGAGGAAGATGTTAGGAGGATTAGTGTCACCTCCACCGGCGGTGCACTATGAGGCTCCAGAGGCAGGGAGGAGGTCTTTTGACCGGAGTTCAACATCGAGTTGATGGGGCTTATAGACGATCAGAGTTCGGGGCCCAGTTTGATTTACGGTTGGTCATTCATCACTGCGTGGGTGAGCACCTTCCATAATAGAGGGCCAGAGAGGCCCATGTATCAGCACATATTACTAGCAGGGAGAGGTGTAGTGCGAGTGGTCGACCCTCGCCCTCATGGGTTATCTCTACCCGTTACATGTGATTATCTTGATAGCATTCATGAGTACTACCCACCATGGGAGGACTCTACATCGAGAGTGGTCTTTGCTTCCACCATACTCTACTCCCACATCCATCATCTCCAGTACAAGTTCTATCTTCCACGGTTCCATCAAGAGCCATGAAGGCAGCATCCAGGAAAAAAAGCTCCCTTTGGTGATCCATTTCTGACAGAGATCCCATTTCATCCACACCACCGGCGGGGTAAGGTCGAGCTCTCTGCTTTCGACCTCCTCGATTATGGTAAAGAGGAATGGCGACCTCGAAGCATCGTAGTCATGCAATCACCTCCACCACCACAGCAGATCATGGAGATAGCAGCAACATAGAGAGACAAGGAGACAATACCATTGTCCCTATGACTATAGATCCTCCCAGGAGTACCAATGCACCCAAATCTAGTTAAATTCAGGAGCATGTATCCTCTAGTGAGCGTAGTCCTCATAAGACTAGCTCTCCAGCATCAGGGGAGGTTAGATGTATTTCTGTTCATGATAATGATCCTGCCACCGGTCAACCATGATCATTTGTACCTGCCCAGCTAGACCACTCCCTAAATGATATTATAGCATCCTATGGTATGCTTGGTCTAACCTAGAAGAAGAAAAGGTTAGCTTTGATCCCAATGAAAATGATATGTTAGAGGACTCAGCAGAGGTGGATATGGTTAATACTAGGGGTTCTCTCATTTGAGATCAGCAGAGTTTGGAAGGTGCTACGACTGAGCAGGAAATACATCCTACTCGGCCTAACACCTCCTTCAGCAACTCAAATAGAAGGATGAGCAAATTGATAAAATGGGAAAGAGGCTTGAAGATTTTATAGCAGCAATTTTGACACTTTAGGATCAAGCCCCAATAAGCCTTCCTACTACTGTAGAAACTGGTTAGCCCAAGTTGTTGCATGTCTTGGATCAAGCCAAGACTTTACTTCCAGTAGGGCAAGGCAGTACCAGCTTGTATAGGAAGATAGTGGATAATACCTCCGTACAAGAAAATAATATTAAACTCATGGTTGAGAAGCAAGTGAGAGAAGCATTGTCATAAATTGGAGCTGGTTCACCAGTTCCAAATGGTAGACCCTACCTAGAGAAATTCGATGTTATCCAATATTCTTTGGGTTTTGTGCCTCCTTCCTTCAAGAGCTTTGATGGAAGTGGAAACTCATGCCAGCACATAGTGCATTGCAGGGCCAGCTGTTGTAACACTGGAGATAGCAATGCGTTACTATTCCATCTTTTTATCAGTAATTTAGCGGGCATAGCCTTTGATTGATGCATTGAACTCCCCAACAGTTCAGTGAAGACTTTTTTTGAGTTAGATCAACTCTTCATTAAGAGGTTTGCTGGAGCTCAGCAAAGAGTAACTGTGGGCTATCTCTTGTAGTACAACAACACCCCAGTGAGTCCCTTATTGACTATATTCTCAGATGGCATAATTTGAGTATGAATTTTGAACCGCAGCTATCTGAACAACATGCCATTGAAATTCTACTAAAGAATATTCATGGCTTGATCACCTTCATGCTCAAAGGTTTTAACATCAAGACATTTGAGAAGCTAATCAACAAGGAGGCTAGTTTACAAGAAGTGGCCAAACAGTTGCCTTTTCAAGACCAACCATCAAAGCCAAAGCCACAGAAGGCCTATGAGAAGAAGCCAGGGGCAGTAGCAGCATTGGATAAGGGGAAGCAACCCGCCAGTGAGCAGTATGAGAGACCTCGAGCTCCATAGCCATCACTTCCACCTCCTCTACCACCACCTAGGCCATCCTATCGGCCGCCATAGCAGCCTCTATGGCCTTCGCTCCCTCCTCCATCGCCATACTTACAATAGTGGTGCACATACCCACCCTCAGGTAGCTACCATCCACCTACTCTTTTGGTTAAAATAAATAAAATTTATTCATTTAAGAGGGAGGTAGTCAGAAAAATCTTTAAGAACCTCTTAAAGAAACCTGATTTTAGCTACTTGAGCCTAGGAAGCCGGAAGAAGTGGGCAGGAGTAATGATCCTAACTTTTACCCATACCACCGCATGATAGGCCATGTTTTGGAGGATTTGTTCACATTTAAACACTGGCTTGAACATAGCTACAAGACCGGTGCCATAGTTATCCCAAAGGAATATCTAGTGGAACAACCATCCAGTTCTGTCAGGATAATCCTTGGGGATACTTGTAATTCTCTCAAAACTAAAGAAGGTTGTGATATCTTTTTATCCCAAACCTCTAAAAATATTATTTTAAAAATCAAGAAACTTTCCTTGCAAGTGCGTGAGATAGCTCGAAACTCCAACATCAAGGAAGGTTTGGAAGTTTTCAAAGACAACTTGGGGAAAGCTGAGCTCAAGAAGTAGCCCATACTGCTGGGATAGCTAAGTACAAACCAATGATCGCCTAACCTCCATTCCACTATTATAACTCCTACTCACCGGCACTTCTACTCATTTAGCTTTCTTCTAGTTGACATCTTGTATCAGCAAATGAGGGCATCAAATCCCTCACCCCACTTACTTTACTAGATTTCTACTATGTACCTCCTTTTAAATCCAAAAAATTAAGGAATAAAGCTAGTTTGAATTACATCTGTGTCACTTATGATGGGTTATCTGATTCTACTCCTTTAGAAAACTCTTCAAGCCTAAATAATAATTATAATAACTTTGATCTTCCCTTTTCTGATTCAAAGATAGACCTTCCATTTCTTAATACTATGGGTTCACCTCTTGAGATAGACTTGGAATCATCTGATTTTAAGGGTCCTATAGGAGAAGGTGTAGGTGAGCCTGACGAGCAGGTAGAATTTTCCACTAAATTGCCATAAGAGATCACCAAAGTTAACCTCCATAGTGGCAAAGTTCTACCTCCTAGGATAGCACCACAAGATAAGGGAAAATAAGTCATTGGTACCAACGAGCAAAAAGCCCCTCCACAGGATGCTAAACCCATGGATATGCTTGTGGAGGATCAACCTAAAGTTGATTACAATATTCTTGGTCACATAAGAAAGTTGCCAGTTGAGCTAAGCATATATGATGCCCTTATCTTATCCAAAGAGGTGAGGGAATCATTAATTAAGGCTCTTCTTGATCGAGAGATATGCTTACACTGACTGCAATTAGAGAGGAGGCATATTATGCAAGAGAAGCCCAGGGAGTCACATTTACAGATGATGACCTTCTTCTAGGGGACATGGAGTACAACCGCTCCCTCTACATCATAGTGGAAATGGACATATTCAAACTCTCCTGGATTTTGATTGATTTAGATGCATCGGTGAACATTATAAGTCTAAAGACCCTTGCCTAATTAAAGATTGACATCTCTACACTCTAAGGAGATTGGATGATGTTGAGAGGATTTAATGAACAGGGTGAGAGGGCTTTTGGTTCCATAGTGTTACCTTTGGAAATATTTGATTGGAAGACCAAAGCCAAGTTCTATATAATTGATTCAAATACATCATTCACTACTTTGCTCAGTAGGCCTTGGATACACTAGAATAAGATAATTCCTTTCTCTCTTTATTGCATCAAGTTTTAAAAAGATGGGATCGAATATTATGTCAAAGGAGATGAAAAGTCATTTTCAGTTAGAGAGGTTGAGATATATGAAGATGTGACCTACTATCTTCCTCAAAATTAAAATGTTTATTCTCGAGAACTTGGCCAAAATTTAAATACAAAATAAAAAGAAGAAAAAGAAAAGGAAAAATAAAAATAAAAGAAAATGGAAAATACACGTGTGCGAGAAAAGACCACCGAGGAAAAGGTAGAGCCGCATGTTATATTTCACCCATAGTTCATTCCACCATATGAACACAGGGTAGGATGACTCAACTTCTACCGTAGAGGAAAAAGTGATACAGAGGCAATTGAGAAGGAAGACCCACAATGTACCCAACAGGCTATGTTCCACCCAGAGTACTCTTACTATTCACATAGACTTGGAATCTAGCTCGAAGGATGAGTCTCATGTGATTGGCATACCAGACAACCCCTCTCAGCAGGTTTCATTGGAGGTGACACTAAAGCCAGACAGTGATGAAGACCAGGCCTCCAAGCAAAGCATGAATGTATTCAAATCACAATTGTGTAAAACTATTAGGTAGTAGGAACTTTAGCTCTAACATCACATTCCTCTCAAAAAGTTGAAAGTTTAGTAGTTAAGGAAGCGCCTAGGTCTACCATGGATGTCAAGCTAAAGAGATTTTTGTTGGGATCATCATTCGTAAGTCCAAAAGCTGATATAAAACTTGAGGATAATTCATATAAAGATTTAATGGAATTACCTTTTAAGTGGTACTCACCTTGTGTTCTTAATCTTGCAAGAAAAGGTTTGATTCCTTATACATGGTCCAAGCAGTGTCGAGTATTTTGAGAGAACAAAAAAAAGGGGATACACAATCACAAGACTAGGATTCAATACAAGGTCCAAATAATGATGACGACATTACTTAGTTGTCACCAATCATCTAGAGTCTGATAGGTTGTTGTCAAACCACACTAACTCTTATGAGGAGGTATGTTTAGAAACTTCAAATGATCCAGATGATCTTCAAATCAAAGATGCATCTCTAGAATTTGAAGAAGAAATTCATTCAACCATTGACAAGCTCAAAGAAATCAACCTCAGGATAGAAGAAGATCCATGCCTTACATACATCAGTTCTCTGCTGAATGAAGAAGAAACCAATGACTTAGTTAGGCTATTGACTGAGTTTAAGGACTGCTTTGCATGGAGCTATGAAGTGATGCCCAGATTATCTCCTGACGTAGAAGTCCATAAAATAGTAATAGACCCTAATGTTAAGCCTATCAAGTATGCTCCTAGATGCATGCGATTAGAAGTGGAACAATAGGTCATTTCTGAAGTTAAGAAATTGATCAATGCTGGTTTCATCAGGGAAGAAAAATACCCTACCTGGTTAGCCAATGTCATACCAGTTAAGAAAAAGAATGGCCAAATTCACAAATAGTCGATTTCAGGGACTTAAATAAGGTATGTCCTAAGGATGAATTTTTAGTTTCTATACCAGAATTAATGGTGGACATTACCTCATCTCATGCAGTATTCTCCTTTATGGATGGGTCATCCGCTATAACCAAATCAAGATGGCCCCCCTAAGGATAAAAGAAATACTACTTTTGAACCCGACCAATCTATCATTATAAGGTCATGCATTTTGGCCTTAAAAATGCTGGTGCCACATACCAACGGGCCATGACTCAGATCTTCAATGAATTCATTCATCATCAAGTTGAATGCTATGTTGATGATCTAGTAGTCAAAAGCAAAGAAAAGGAAGACCATCTCTTTGACTTGAGAATAATTTTCAAATGGTTAAGATAATTTGACTTCAAAATGAATCCCCTGAAGTGTACATTCGGAGAAGCTTCAGGGTAGTTCCTTGGTTTTGTTGTCTGACACTAGGGAATAGAGATAGACCCAAAAGATCAAAGCTATCTTAGAAATGTCACTCCCTAAAAGTCTAACTCAACTCAGATCGTTCCAAGGATGGTTGGCGTATCTAAGATGCTTTATCTCCAATCTATCGGGGAGATGCAAGATATTTTCAGCACTTATCAAAAAGGATGTCAAGTTCAAGTGGGATGATAAGTGTCAACATGCTATTGAAGACATTAAACAATATTTGGTGAAGCTACCAGTTCTAGCAGCCCCTACCCTGGCAAAGTTACTCATCATTTACATTGCTGCATTGGATGACTCCCTCGGTGCTTTGTTGGCCCAAGCTAATGAAGAAAGGAAAGAGAATGGTCTCTACTACCTCACCATCCCTGATCCTCAGAAGCAAACTATCCACCTATTGAGAAACATTGCTTAGCTTTAATCATCCCATCTCAAAAACTATAATAATATATACTTTCTCATAATGTAGACTTGATTTCAAGAATCAATCCACCGCAAAGATCTCATGATAAGGCCAACATTATGGATGGTTGAAATGTTGATACATGATTCTCTCACAGTTTGATATCACATTCGTACCCCTTCATGCGGTGAAAGGACAAGCACTAGCAAATTTCTTAGTAGCACACCAACTTCCTATGATTTCTCGCTAGTGATGATCTCCGATGAACAAATCATGAACTTAGGAGGTTGACAATTGCCACTAAAAGTCAGATTTTGATAGTGCACCTTCCTTTCAAAAAGGAGAAGAACCACAATCTACTCTTCCAGGAAAGGCAAAGGTAGGAATTATTTTATTAACTCCAAACCAAGATGTGATGAGATTGTCATGCTATCCCTCCAATCCATGCACTAACAATGAAGCCGAGTGTGAGGCTTTGATTACTGGTCTAGAGTTAGCCATTACAGTGTGTGTCAAGAGAATCAACATCTACAGGGATTCTCAGTTGGTTCTCAACCAGTTTGTCGGGTCCTATAAAGTTCTAAAGCCTAAGCTTTGTCACTATCACAAGTACACCATGAAGCTATTGGCCCAGATCCTTGAGGTCTCCATCTGGGTTCCCCATGAAGAGAATGTGCAGATGCTTTGGCCAAACTCCCAAAGAATTGACATGTATGGAAGATGAGTCCATTCCAATAAGGATACAAAATAGACAAATCTATCTCTTATTGATGTTGAACTCATGAGACTTTCTCTTGAAGGGGATTTGGTTCTCAAGGATAAGGAGAGTAGATTGGAGGCAACCATTCATGGATTACTCTAAAGGTAAACACCTCAGAAGTCAGCCCATCGATGAAACAAATAGCTCTCTACTACGCTCTCAAGGCACCTTGTACCAATGGTTTTCAAATGTGATTATGTTATTTGGACAAACACGAAGCCCATAGGATCATGATTGAGGTACATTTAGGTTTATGCATAGTGTATCAATCCAGTCCAAAGATGAAAGCAAAGATCAAGAGACTAGGATACTATTGGCTTTCGATGATTACAGACTGCATGAATGTGGCTAGGAAATGCCATTGTTACATGGTGTGGTCCACAACCACCCAACATTCATCTCATTGGCCTCATGGCCATTTGATTGTTGTGGACATTGTGTTAGATTGATCCACCTTCTTCCAAGGGTCATGGGTTTCTTAACTGACTTCATTTCCATGTAGGCAATCCCACTCAAAGAGGTCACATTAGCATGTGCTCTAGTTTTAGAACCTATGGTATATAGGTTTGAGTGCCTTGATGAATTATAGATAATAACATTCAAGAGAATCAAAATCAAACTTCACTAGAACAAGTAAAGATTGGAGATACTCCACCATCTCCTATGAATGGCCTACAAGCATTCAAAAAACTCTCATCTATATCTAAAGAAGATGCTCATAACCATAGTGGCATGGCTAGTTAAAGCCTTGTGGGCATACCTTTCATACGAACTCCAACTCAATCTACCCCATTCTCCTTAGTGTATGGGTTTGAAGTTATTCTGAAGTTCAACTCCCATCACTAAGAATAGATATGGAAAATCACTATCGACATAATGCCAAGTTATGGTTAGAAGAGCTCAAGGTTTGAGGAGAGATCATGGGCATGCGAACCAGTTTACAAGCCAAGATAATTCAAGCTCACACAAGGTTTGCCCTAGAGCTTTTCAAGTGGGAGAGATTATTTAGTTCGGAGTCAATTATTGTCAAAGATGGGAGTCAAGTTTGAACCCACTTGAAGGCCCTATCATAGAGAAGGAATACTAGGGAGGATCTTATCGGCTTATTGATTGTAAAGGGGACAGATGCTTCAATTATTGGATCTATTTGAAGAAATACTTCCCAAAATCATGTTCAAAATAATTATCTTCAAAATTTCATTCCAATTCATCAAATTTTTCTTCATTGAGCATTGTTTGCTTGTTGTGAATCGCCATGGCGTGTTTAGATGGGTGTAAGAGAACCTGAGACATCTTCCAACACACTAAACTTAACCCCCCACTTATTCTTAGAATAGGTGTGAGAGAACCCAGAGGCATCCTATTTGACTTTGTAACTTGGTGTAAGTGAACTGCATCCTTCCTTGGTGGGGTCATACGCCATGTGGCACCATTTCATCAAATACGTGTTTAGGATAGGTGTGAGAAGAGGCATCCAATACCTTCAACATAAACACAACAATAAACACATCATTTATATATTGAGCTATTTTGATGTGGGGCAAGCCCCCCAATGGCACTCATCATTCTACTCTTTTGACATGCTACATCGCTAGTGTGTTATCCTAGTGGTCACTTATTTGATGGATGTGAGTCCCCACACTTTCTTCCTGACTTGACCATTGCAAAATGAGTCTTAGTTTGGTAAACTTCATTTGCCTGAGTAGCTACCTCATGTTGACTGGATTTAAGAGGATGTAAGCCTACGCTTTCTTCTTGAACCAACCACCATGTCTTACTAATCAGAATATTTGAGGTTTAGGATAATTCCCCTGACTCCTTTCCTCCACAACTTTTGAGTTGATATAAGTTCCCTAGTGGCATTCTCTTAGTAGTCATCCCTAGTGAATAGCATGTCGGGCGAAGATAGACTATCTCAATCCATTCCTAGGAAGATGTAAGTCTCGATGCTTTCTTAGGCGATTATTGCAAATAATGGGTACCTTAGGTTGGTTGATGTTCATCTTCAATGACTCACCCGGTGGATACACCACTCTTGGTAGATACAGTCCCAAGCTTTCTGAGTGGCCATGAATAATAGATATTATCTTCTCCGGTTTTGGATAAAATGTGACATCCCCCTGCACTATTTGGATCACGTATTTTGTGACCCCATTTAGACACTATCCGAGTTACTCTTAGATTGGACAGTCCCCTTTTTCTAATAGTTCACTGGTTGGAGAATTTATTTAGCGATGCATAGATTCTCCTTAGTTCAATAAAATTTGAGATAGGTCTAGGCTAATATGAGCTCCTTCTGTATGATCCCTCAAAACTAATAGGTTCATAAATAAACAAACAAACAAACAAACAAATAAATTATTTTCTTATGGATTAGAATTCAAAAATGGCCCCTTTCCCAAGTAGGCATATCTTTAGGGTAGTGTTAGCAGAACTCCCATAGAATTCTAACTACTCTTGAGTAGAGTTAAGTCCCTGGTTCATTCTCTCAGTAGTCACCCTTAGGTCGGGCTGAATTTGTTTGCCACAAATAGGTTACCCTGGTCATCACTTTGGAATCTCTCTTCGCTCTTTCAGCATCACTATCACCAATCAGCTAGGTCAGTTGATCATTACCTCTAATGTGTCACCCCAGGGTCTTTATTCAAGAAATATGTGGGTCTCGAGCTTTCTTCCCAATCAACCATTGCAAACCAAAAGCACCCATTTGGTTGAATAGTTCTCCCCCTGAAAGTACTCCCTTTGATCTAAATGTGAAGTTAAGCCAAGGCCAATAAGGCCCCTACCTTCAATCCATCACAAATTGATGGGATCCATCAAAAATTATTAAAAATGAAATTAATTTTGATTATCTTTGAGCTGATATAAGTCCCCCACATTCACTTTCTCTAAGGTGTTGGCATGTTACCTTGCTAATATGTCACCACTTCTTGCATGGAAGATGTGAGTCCCCACTTTCCAAATTGACCATTGCAAATTGAAAACAATTCCTTTGGTTGGATAGTCTTACTATGTGGTGATAGACTACTTTTGGATTGGTAAATGAGATAGGTCTAGGCACCTTCTCCTTTGATCCATCAAACTCAGGTCAACCTCAAAATTTAAAACTTAAAATCGAAAAAATAAATCCAAGCCTCCTAGTGGGTCAAATTAAACAAACAAAAATCAACCAACCTCCATGGGAATAAAATAAATAAATCAATGCTCTCCTCTGAGAAGTCTTCTGATTCCCAATTGGAACCAATTCAATCCACTTGAACTTTTCTCCCTTGGTGGAGGTTCACATTTTTATCCCAGTGATCCAAAATTAATCCATACAACCTCTCATCCCTAGTGGATCTTGAACTTGCTCCCTAGTAAAGTTCACATTTCCATCCCTGAGGCACCAAATCATAAACAACCAACAAATTAAATCAAATTTATCCCATGAGACTCAAATTAAATCAAACCTCTTATCCAGTGGATGACTTCAACCTTTTCCCTAGTGGAAGGTTCATAGAATCCTAGTGGATTTCTCCTTGATCTCTTATGCCTTTGACATAAGTAGAGTTGCATTGCACTAAGCTCTTGATTCCATCTACGCCTCGGGTTTAGGAGTAGATTGTTTCAATTAGTGCTTGCAATCACTCGAGCATTGTTGATCTTTTTGGTCAACACCAATACGTGTGGCATGCCTTGTTAGTCACACCACACCTAATGGGCGCCATTTGTTGACCTCACTTTTGGAGTGAGCTCTCAACTTCTCCATCCTAGACTCCTCTAGAACTAAGAGTTCTAAAGTCTTAAGATACTTCTAGTGATTAGGTGAACATTTAACCTAACCATAGAAACTTAGAATAATTAGCCTTAGGAATAGGTTATGCCTTAGGGGTATTAGGAAAACTTGCTTTACCCTTTGAACCAAATCCTTGCTTCCTCAAATCAATTCCAAATTCAAGCCAATTTCAAATTCAAATCAATTTCAAATGCAAATCAATCTAAATTCAAATCAATTCCAAATTCAAATCAATTTCAAATTCAAACCAATTCCAAACTCAAATCAATAGATCTTTATCAATTCAATTGATTGATTTTCTCAAATTCAAATCAATTCCAAAATCTAAATCATGAATCATTTCAAAATGATTGAAATCCCAATTCTAAATCCCAAAATCTTTTCTAAACCAGTTGACCTTTTGACTTAGCCTAAATTTCAAATCCAAATCAATCTCAACTCAAAAGATTTTCTCATGCTTTTATATTCTCATTTATATTCACAAAATTAAATGATATATAAATCAAATAACAAAATTAATTCAAACTAAACTAAATCTAATATAATCCAATATACTCTTTTCAAGCCAAAATCTTAACTCCTCCAAATAGAACCAAATCAATTCAAACTTATAAGAATCTGATAAATTTATATTCTCATTTATATTCACAATATAATTGAAATATAAATTCAAATAACTAAACCAATTCAAAACCCATATCCAAATCAAACCAAAATCCACTTATACCCTTTTAATTCAAATTCTTGAACTTAGCCAAATCAAACTCAAACTAATCCAAACCCTTGGATTTTCTTTATGATTTAATCAATCCTTCAATCATGAATTTAAAAATAAACACAAACTTCAAACACTAAACCAAAATCAAACCAACCCAAGTCAAACCCAAGTTCACTCTTTTGACTTGAAATTATCAAATGAACTCATTTGACCTAAATGACATGCAATTGGTTATATTTCCATCATAGGTCCATATGTGAGTTCAACCAAACTTGAATCAAGCCTTCATCAAATCAATTGACCCAAGCTCACTTCAAAGTGACCTAAAGCACCTTTTTGAGCCAAATTCCAATTCAACCTAAATTGTATTAAACTAAGCTCATCCAAATCTGATATTATGAACAACAATCATCCTAGGATAATCAATTACTCAAATTGGGTCAAACCAAGTTAAACTTAGTCATTAACCAAGTCAACATTAAACCAAAATGAAACCCAAACTTGATATCTCATAGCTAAATTGATTGAAACCGATCTAAACCAATTCATAACCAATGATTGAACATGATCAAGCCATCAATTGAGCCAAACCTAGCATAATTGGCCCCACCCAAGTTAATGACTTGACCTAAAAAAGTCAAAATGGGTCAATCTTGATCTAAGCCAATTGATTGATGGGTCAAATTCATTCAAAAAGATTGTTGACTTGACCAAAGCTTTCCATTGACTCTCCAATAACCATGAAAACTTAATAAAAGTCCAACAATCAAACCAAAATCTTACAATACATTTCAAATAATCAACTAAACCAAAACCAACCCGACTAACGTAATTAGGTCAATAGGTCAAATTGGTCAACTTAACCCTGACCTAAGTGAACTCAAATAAACCAAACCAAATATAAATCAAATTGAACCAAACCAATGATACCAAAATACTTCAAATGGTCATATGAACTTGACTAGCCATTAGTTTGACCCAATTTGACAAATTGTCAACTTTACCCAAGTTGACCCATTTTGACCTAAATAGTCAACTTGCCAAATCATATCAAATGATCCAAATTCATTCAAAATTGGCACAACCAATTTTCAATCATTTCAATCTTCTAAATCAAAATCAAGCCAAATGACCATTTTACCCCTAGGTGAAAGGGTAACTATGGACAAATCCACTTATGGTCAATTCCTTCTCATGGCCACATGGCATCCTCTTAGTGGTCTATTTGGACACCAAGGAAAGTGGTGCACATGACTTTGGGCCAGCCAAACCAACCCAAACCAAAATCCATCCAATGAATTTCTCCACTTGGAATCCCTCACACTCATTTAACACATGTGCACCTCTTCATTCCACTCAGTCAAAGCACTTGGAGCTCTAAACCAAAACAACCCATTCTATCAATGATCAAAATGGAAGAACAAACATTGACCATCAATCCAAGTAGGGAGATATACTCCCCCTCATTTCCACTCAAACAAACTCTCTTGCATTGATTGAGCTAAGGATGAAAGCAAGCATTCATAAAGTTTCCAAAGCATTTTGAAGCTCTCAAAAATTTCCCTCTCTCGATTTCTCCATGGCAAAATAGGAGGTGAGAGAAATTTCCACTTCACTCAATCCTTATCCAAACCTTAATTCACTTGGCAAGCACCATCAAGGAGGAAAGTCAAGCTTATCCAAAGATTTTCCCAAACATCCAAGCTATGGGAAGGGGGACCTAGACCAAAGCCGCAAGCCATTGGAGGGAGCTTTGGTCAATTGGGAGATATACTTCAATTTAAAGCTCGAAACCCTCAACAGAGCTTCATCTCCACTAGACGAAGCTACCTCCTCTTTTGGAAGCGCTAGTGATAGCCTCTAGTGAGGTATGACTCAAAATCGAACCTCCATTAAAATTGCTTGGTCTTTTGTGAAGGGAATTGTAATCCCAATAGAATTCAACCATTGGATGTTCTTCCCTATGCTTCTTGATGGTGTCGGTTGAATCTCAGTCTAATCCGAGCTCAAGTGAGCTCAGATCAAGCCATGGAGGATCCTCTGACTCCAGCAGACAAAGGTAGAGATGAATCATGGGTCATCCATCCTATGTGTTTTGGATGGATGCCCTTGATTAAAATATGCTAGATCCACTAATTTAATCTTTTATAACTGCAAGTTTAATTCTGACCATCCAATCCTTAATCATGGCCTATTCGTCGCTGAATGCGATGTGAAAACTTAAATAACCAATCCAATTGCACCACGTAGAAAGTGCACACTACGTCAGCAGCCCACATGGTGCTGACGGGATTAGTTATAAAGTTAGGTTTTTTAAATACCTATTAATCATAGAAACTTCATAAATTCATAACTAAATGTAGAAAAATCCAAAAATGTAAACTCAAGTTCATTTTAAAGATAAATCAAAAGTGAATAATATAAAATTAAGTTTAATTGATTTTGAACAATAACCTTCTCTCAATTAGGGTTTTATTGGGATGTAATTATGTTAATTACTCCTTAATTACTTTAGTAATTAATTTCAAACTCCTAGGGTAATTAGTGGGATGACCTCACTCCCATGATTTTCTTGGAATTTATTATTGTATTAATTTAGGTAATTGCTTATTTCATCTCTAATCACTCTCTTAAATAATTAAATGATTAATTAACCTATTAAATGGTGATAAATTATTAATTAAGCTTATTAATCACCTTGGGTAGTGGATAGACTTAAAATGAGATTAGGATTCCTTTTCAAAATCTTTTCCCTAAGTCTATTTCAATTGAATAATGACTTAATTAATTTGCAAATTGACTAATGATTTAATCACTTCATTAAATACCATTATTAACCTAACTCAAACTAAAAATGAATCCAAAAACTTAATCATCCAAATCTTGGGTATGTCCTTAGGTATTCAAAAGCTTAAGGTAACTTTAGAAAAATTATAATCAACCCACATGGGTGGGAGGGTTCTAAAAGTACTTAATGAAAACCCTTTAGCTTAATTAATCAATAATTGTGAGACAATTGCATTAGGCCCCCATTATTTCTTAAGTGCATTGTTATTTACATTCCATGTGATTGCATATCATATGTTGGCTCATAAATAATTATGTTAAGGTGGTGTAGGTAAGAGGTAATTAATGAATTTAATTTACATCTTAACCTAAAAATATAAATTTAATCTAGTCATTCTAAAATTAAACTAAAATAACTCACATGGGGAAAATGGGTTAGGACCACAAACCTTTTCACATTTTCTAAATCAAATTAAATTGAAAACTAAAAATCTTTTAAAGAATTTTTTATTCACTTTGAATAATCTTATCTTATGAATTGTCCTTAGAAATTAATTTGGTGAATAAAACCATATGCTTACATTACTTTATCTCTTTCCAAGCATGCTAAATTTTATTTTCCATATGAAACCATGCATTCATCTCTTTTGGGAAAGTTAATCAAATAAAATGTTTCCTTTATGTCAAATTGCAATTTTTTGGCTAAAGTAAGAATATGAGTGGTATTATCATTAATTAAACCAAAATTATTTTCAAAACATATAAATCAAATATTGCAAAATGAAGTGGTTACTTTTTAAATATTTATAAGCTTGCATGTGACTATAATATGAGATGTGCTTTATGTGATTTTCTTCTCTTCTCTTAACATGGATTTGGATAGGATTTGCAAAGTGTATAGTTCATTTGAAAAGAACATAACACTTGCTTAAATCCATTCCTATACACTTCCATGTTATGACTTAGGAAGAACCTCCACATTACACATGTAAATTAAACAACTAAATCAAACAAAAATCTTTCGCATGATTCTTCATCCATTCATTTCTTTTTGTACACACACTTGTATTTAAGAAAAGTGGTATATTAGTCTGGACATCCTGGGATTGTGAGGCTTTAAGTAGCCTTAAGTAGGTCTTGTACCTTACACCCCTAGTGTAGATAGTAATGGCGTCGTACTCAGTTATGTCTTTTATACATGTGAATGTGCATTTTGCTAATGGATAAAAGAATCCCTCTTTTCTACTTAATAAAAACATGCATTCATGAAATACTCAAATTTTCCTAAATAACATCTCTTAGCATTCATCATCAAAGTGTGCTACATTTTTACATTTGCATGTATAGTTATGTTTAGGATCATCCATATGCATGGTATACATGGTGGAAAGAAATAAATGGTTGTGTGTTATGTGATAGTAATTCACCTTAATTAATCCTAAGATGCCTTTCTTATTGAATAGATTTATTTAGAGTAAATCTAAACTTAGAGTTAATTAAAACACTTAACAAAACATTCACCCAAAGAAATTTTATTAATGAATCTACCTTAGAAATTATTTAAGGTAGGGATGAAAGAGAAGTTCTATTCTCTTTTCTTCTCTTTACAACACTTAGTAATTAAGTATAGGTTCATTCAAATTAAATAAAATCACCAAGTAAAATTAACAAACCAACTAAATCACTTAAAATAAAACCACCCTTCTAAGTTAAACCTCTCACACTTAGAAAATTCCAACCTTAAAGCCTCGCTAAGACATGCCACACAAGCCTTAAATGGCACACACATTAGACTAAGTTATCATTTCTAGCTCTATGTTAGGGCGATGCATGGTTTGATGCCTGATTTTATTTTGTGGTGTAATGTTTTAGACTGGATGTTAGGGTGTATGTGTGTAGACTGATTGGAGGTGTGATTTTAGCCTAATCATGTCTTCTGTAGAGGATTAAGCTTAAAGGAATGCTGTAATAAAAAATTATAAAAATACTTTTACTATGCAGTTTTCTTACACCCCTAAGCATAATCCAAATTAAGATAGGTGGACTTAATTACCCATGTGTGTAGTGCTAAGTCCAAACTACTCATATACATGCTTGGGTTGTTTGGTATGTTTAGCTAATCTCTATTTTGCAGGTTTAATTAGATTTACTTTTCCAATATTCATGTAATTTTATAATTAAGATTTGGAATGAATGTTATGGGGGATTAGGATGAACATTGGTCATAAGATTAAGTCTTATGCACCATGTGAAGCCTTGGAACAAACTACATCCCAACCAACCAAAAGAAGAAAGAAAAGAAAGAAGGAAAGAAAAGAAAGAAAGAAAGAAAGAATTGAAGAAATGAAGAAGGAAGGATGATGATGAATGAAGACCCCATAACATGAATTTATTCTAAGTTGTAATTATTCATTGTAATATGGGTTGTATAAGTGAGAACTTTACTTATTTCTTTTTTGGGTTTTGTCGTGGAGCCGATCACACATGGCCTCTTATTCTTTTGCACTAGCTTTATAAAATTGTTTGATATTTGTTTTTATTTTGTGCAATTAAGATGGCATGTTTTTCCTTAGTTTCTTCATTGATTGATGAATGTCCTGGATGCGATTAGTCTCTTAGGGAAAAATAGATTCTCTATCCAATTAATTAACTCAAAAATCAAAATTAAACAACTCATAACCTCACCTAAAGCCTAGGACATAAATCAAGAAAAATAAAAGATTTAGCAACCCTTTAGCTGGATGTTTTATGTTTCACATCATGCATAAAATCATCTTGCTTCACTCTTGCTAATGGAGGGCTTCCACCTTTGCTAGAGAACATGGCTTGACCTTTGAGAGCCATGGTGGAAACACACCTCTTCTTGCTGATTTTGGCCCATAACCATTTTCTCATGCATTAGGCATATGAATCCCATAGCCTATGTCAAATGAAAATGTCCAAAAATAAAAATGAAACTTAATAAAATTTTCATTAGATTAAGCCATTACTCATGCCCTTCATGATCTAGTCTCTTAGGGGGTGTATTTAAGAACTTGGTCTTCTTTCTAAATAAATAATAATTTAGCTATCTTGCAACAACATAAGACTTGCCTACATGTACTTAAAATCGTAGGAGGAGTTAGTTGGCAGCCACCTCTAAGAGGTTGTAAGTCCAACAGTCGGATGGTTTGTCCTCTCTCATGGAGGTAAACCATATGCCCAATTTCTCCTTAGATTTAGGTCATGCCTTGGCCTTGAGCTCCCTAGAGGATCGAGGTTGCTTCTTCCCTTTGTGGACTATAAGCATAAATTCTCCCCTCATAGGAATTTTTATAATCTTATGTTGGGGAATTATAAGCCCTAGATTTCTAATAAAAATTCAACTCAAATACATAATTCATCTCAATTTCAAACAATGTAAAGCTTAACCATAGGTTAGTTTGGGATGCTTACTAGGCTTCTTAGTATCATGAGCATCCCCTACTTATTTCCCTTTGGTTCTAAAAATAACTCCCTTCTTTTGATCAATCCCACTTAATTTTCCAAAAAAATAAACCAATTGATTGATAGTCCTATCTTTGAAATCTTTGGAAATAATGATCATTTATCTTAATAGTATTCTAAGGAATCTCATTCCTTAGGATGTAATTAACTATGGGGCTTGCCTCCATAGGAAACTTAACAAACTTAATTAAAACCATGCTTTACTTTTTCATGTAAAGTAGGGGAAGAATTTCTAGTATATTCGAAGACCCATCATCCTTAGGAGTCCTTATTAGTTGATTAGGTCCATTATAGGGTGATGACTTCTGCCTCTCAAGATAGTACATCATTCCTCAATGTCGCACCAGATCACCTTAATAAGAACATTTGTGGATCTATGCGGTGTCCAACTAGCATATTTTTGTTTTCATTTACCTCATAGATGAAGATAAAAATAAACACCACAGGAATATGAAGAAATAAATGATTCATGGGAAAATCACTTGAGTTTTGAGTTGATTTGAATTTGGTTAAGGCTAAGTCCATAGGATAAAATCAAAGGGCTTAGGAAAGATTTTGGGATTTGAATTCAATCATAGGTTTCAATCATTTGATTTGGAATTGATTTATGATTTGGACTTGGAATTTGAATTTGAATTTGAGGTTTGTTTTGAAAGAAGGAAGCAAGGATTGGGTTCAAGGCTATAGGGTAGCCAAGTCTTCCTAAATTCCTAAGGCATACTCTATTCCTATGTCTAAACCTTCTAAGTCTCTAGGCTTAGGTTTAGTGTTCACATAATTACTATAGTGTCTTAAGACTCTAGAGTTATAAGAGTCCTAAATCTATGATGGGGAAGTTGAAAACTCACTCCAAAAGTGAGATCAATATGGTGATTGTAGGTTTCATTTATATTCATGAACATGATTGATGGTATGATTGATTCATGAGAAAATCAATTGAATTTGGGGTTTGGATTGAAGGAATTTGGCTAGGCCCATAGGATGGGGTTATAGGACTTAAGAAGGGTTTGAGTGAGATTTTGGATTTGGTTTTTCCCATTTGAATGTAGATTTGATTCATATTTGGGAAGATGATTGAAGAAGTAATTGATTCATGGGAAAATCAAATGATTTTTGATTAAATTTGTGGTAATTTAGCTAAGTCCATATGATGGGTTCATTGGGCTTACGTTGAATTTTGACTTAGTTTGATTTAGATTTGATGATTCAAATGTATATTTTATTTATATTTGTGGAGATGATTGAAGATATGATTGATTAATTAGAAAATACATTAGATTTGAAAGTGATTTGAAGGCAAATTTTATGTTTGATTTAGTTTAATTTAATTTAGGTCCTTTGATTTGATTTGATTGGTTTATAATTTGATTTATTGATTGAAGAGTTGAATTGATTTATAAGAGAATCAATTCAGCTTGATTTGGTTTGAATTTGGTTAAGGCTAAGTCCAAAGGACAAGAATCACAATACTTAAGCTATGTTTATCAGAGTTTGGGTTTTGAATTTTGATCATAGGTTTTAATCATTTGATTTGGATTTGGATTTTTTTGGGTTAGATATAAATTTAATTTGGTTATGGTTTAAGAAGGTGAACATGGGTTTGTTTGGTTAAGTGGGATAGGTAGATCAACTTAGTCCCTAAGGCATAACTTAATCTTATGGTTAACCCTTCTATGTCTCTAGGCATCTGCTATGTGTTCACTTAATTGCTAGCAGTGTCTTGAGACTAAAGAACTCTTAGTGTCTAGATGATTCCTAGATCTATGATGAAGAGATTGAGTCTTCACTCCAAAAGTGAGGTCAACAGTGTTGAAGTTGAAGAGAGGTATACTACTACCCTTATACACAAAAACTTAATACTTGAGAGAGGATGCCTTAGTCTTAGAGGTAGGATAGAAAATATTATTGCACAAAGGGGTTATGAGAGCTTTGTATATAATACTCATGCATGTATTATTCCTTTCAAAATTTTTTATTAAAGCTAAGGAACATCGAGATTTTAGATTTTTTGTGAAAGGGAAGTGGATTAGTTTTGATAGTACTACAATAAACAACATTTATAAGTTAAAAGGATAAAACATAATGAATACACTACTTATTATAATGGACATCCTAATTTCAATGAGATCATTAGGTACCTCATTAAAAGAAGTCTCACAAACAATGGAAGAAGAAGGATGGGAAACTGATTACTTTTTTCTGTTGCTGACATGACTATTGATACAAGATCTTAACACTATTTCATGTCTTCCAAGTTAATGCCAGCAAGGTGACTAGGGATAAAGTTTCCCTTAAATTTTTTTATTCATAAGATTTGTCCTAAATCTATTCTTAATATGATAAAGGTTAGTATTGTAGTGAGCATCATTCTATTATTTATCAACTTTGCATTTAAGTTGGTGTTTTTAAGAGATCCATCTAAGGAGAAGTTATTTGCTAGCACTACTCTTACTAGAGAAAATATTTTAGCATAAGAATCTAAATATGAGCTTGGTGAGAGTTCCTCCCAATGCACACCATCCTTTTTTTTCCTTTAAGACTATGAGTGAGCAGCTTGATTTGACTGAACATGGAGATGAGAGGAGCAGGTGTCAATAGGAGTTGTGGAGAAAGTTTGATTATTATTTACAGCAACAATAACAATAATTTACATATATGACTAAGTACAACTCAGCCATAACATACATGTTCCATAACTACAACTACATGTTGGGTTGAAACAAGCAAAAGTATGAGAAGAGGAAGAAGGAGAAGAAGAAGAAGGAGACTGAGGAGTTCTAATGGTTTTTTATTTATTTTATGTATTTGTTTATTTTTTTTATTGTTGAATATTATAAAAACAAAGTTTGGGGGAACTTAAAGAGATCTTGTTCATTTCAATGGCTTTATGAAGTATTGTCTATTATAAAAACTAAGTTTGGGGGAGATTAAAGAGATTTTGTTCATTTCAATGTTTTTAAGAAGTATTATCTCAAGTGCAGCATTGCAATGCTATAGTATATTTATAGTTTTCAATGTTTATTAAAACTTAAAAAGTTTATTACTAGTCTTCATTAATTGTATGCTATTTTTTTGAAATGGGCTATGTTTTGTTAGGCAAAACATTAGAATTAAAATCAATTAAATAATAGTTTAAAATAATAAATATCCCTAGCATTAAAATTATTAAATAATGAATTATAAACTAAACTATTAATAACTAAACTTTTTTATATAAGAACTAATACTTTCTAATGAATTAAGGATCTTCATTACACAAACTACACATTATAAAATTGATATCATTGTTATTTTCATAACAAAATTATGACTACTATTAGAGTTTGATACATATAGTAAAATTAATAATTTATTTGGATTGATATTAGATACATAAAGAGCATGGTCAAGTATGAGAATCAATAATATTAAAGATTCTTGGCCAATAAGGTGATCTTCTCAAAATAATAGAGAGAGAGAGAGAGAGAGAGAGAGAGAGAGAGAGAGAGAAAATACTTAAGGCAAAGTATCATACAATAATACTACTTGACATTCCTCTTATAATCTAAGCAATTCAATGAATTTATTAACTTAAACTAAATGTGTTGAATTTAAGGAGAAAATTATGTTTTGATTATTTAAATAAAATTGATAACTATTTATATCAATCAATTGGATAAAATTCTTAGGAATCAACTATAAAGGAGACATAATTCAAAATAAATATTAGTTTAATAATTTTGGCTATTATAGTTTTCCTATCTTTCATGTTTAATAATCGAATATGCAAGACTATTATTCAATTGAAATCATTATTTGAAAAATTTTAATATGAAATAACTTTAAGGATTTATGCAAATACACAGAATTACTTGAGGACCAGAAATAATTTGAGTTTGGGGATATTTTAATTAGTGAGAAAATTTAATTAAATTATTATTTTTATGCTTAATTAATATTTACTTATGGTTTATTTTAATATTTTGTTAATATTTTTATAGAAATTTATCATTTAAGAGAAAAATAATAAAATTAAAATTTTCAAGGAGAATGCCTAGCGTTACAATAGCAATGATGAACAAATTGGATGCAAAGATAAGAAATAAGCACTGAAATGCTAGATTTCTAGTGATGTGATGATATAATTGCTAAAAGTTTGGACATAAAGATAGTGAACTCAATGTCTTGGTGCCACTAGAAAAAGTATTATAACACCAAAAGATGCCAAAGAAGTCAAAAAGTGCATGAAGACAGTATGCTGAGCACCTTGGCATTAAAGAGCTAGTGTTGTAGCACTATATCCCTTCTATTAAAAGTAAGAAGATAGGGAGTTTAACATTACAGTGTCATGAATTGATTGATTCAGTTTTAAAACAGATAGACATTCCCAAGCTCATTCTAATTTCTTGAAAGCTCATTCCCAAGCTCATTGCAGTGTCATGAATTGATTGATTCAGTAAGAAGATAGCAAGCACTCCCAAGCTCATTCTAATTTCTCCTCAGTTTTCTTCAAAGCTAAAATAGGGGAGGCCTAAGAAAATTCCAACTTGCTCAATTCTTCACCAAACCCAAATTCACTTTGCAAGCACCATCAAGGTAGCTTGTCGAGCTCACCCAAAGTATTTCCCAAGCCTCCAAGCCACGGGAAGGGAGACTTCGATCAAAGTCACAAGCCATTGAAGGGGAGCTTGGTAAATTGAGCAATTCACTTCAAATCAAAGCTTGAAACCTTCAATAGAGCTTTGTCTCCATTAGATGAAGCTACCTCCTCGTTGGAAGCATTAGTGATAGCCTCCGATGAGGTATGACTCAGAACCAATCCTCCATTGAAATTTGCTTGACCTTTTGTAAAGAGAATTGAAACCCCAATAGATCCTAACTATTGGATGTTCTTCCCTACACCTCTTAATGGTGTGGGGTAAATCCTAGCGTAATACGAGCTTAGGTGAGCTTGGATGAAGCCATGGAGGATGGACGACCTCCGTCTCCCACAACTTAGGGAGGGATGAATCATGGGTCATCCATCTTGCATGTTTTGATGGATGACCCTGATTAAATCGATTAGATCTACTAATTTAAACCCTTTATAACCACATGATTAATCCTGGCCATCCGATCCTTGATCTTACTACCCAGGGGAAAGCGCGTTGCACCCCCAGCTAATGCGGCGTGATGTGATAACTTAAATAATCAATTCCATGGTGCCAAATGGAAAACTTCATAAAAACTTCAGAAATTAATCCCTAATTACTTCATTAATTATGCTATTTAATTACCCTTTAATCATAAAAACTTCATAAATTCATAACTAATTGTAGAAAAATTCAAAAAATTGCAAAGTCAAATTCTTTTCAAAGATAATTCAGAGGGGAATCCAATAAAATTATTTTTAATTGATTTTGAAAAGTGAATTTTCCTTAATTAGAGTTTAATTGAAAATTTAATTACATTAATTTCTCCCTAATTACTTCATTAATTAATTCTAAATTTCTCAAACATGTTTAGGAGGAGGACTTCTGCCTCCCTTAATTTTCTTGGAATTTATTAATGATTTAATTAGGGAAACTAATTAATGAACCCTTAATCACCCCCTTAATGTAATTATGAGTAATTAAGAATATGAACAGTGATTTAATCCCTTAATCGAGATAATTAAGCAATGTTTAAGTAAGGGGCAGGTTTATGGAATGGGATTGGGATATTTTTCCTAAGTTATTCCCTAAACCCCCTTTCTTCTTAATCTAAGTATAATTAAGGATTAATCCACAAATGACCTACTTAATTAGTCTAATCAAACTTTTCAAAATCAATATAGAGTTAATCAATCTCTTGTTAGGTAGATCCTTAGGTGTTCAAGAGCCTAAGGTAAGTTTGAGAAAATCATATCCAACCCACATGTGGGGAAGGTTATGTAAGTACTTAATGAAAACCCTTTAGCTTAATTAATCAATAATTGTGAGCCAATTGCATTTGGCTCCTTTATTTCTTAGGTTCATTGCTGATTTAAATTCCATGTGGTTGCATATCATATGTTGGTTCATAATTATTTGTTTAATTATGTTAAAGTGGTGTAGGTAATGGGTAATTAATAGACTTAATTCACACCTTAACCTAACCAAAACATAAAATCAACTTAATTGTTCTAAAATTAAACTAAATTGACTCACACATAGGGGAAATAGGTTAGGACCAGCAAACTCTTTTCACATTTCCTAAATCAAATCAAAATCAAAACTAAAAATTTCTTTAAGGAATTTTGATTGACTTTGAATAATCTTATCTTATAGCATTATCCTTAGGAATTAATTAAGATAAATGAAGTCATATGCTTATATCACTTTATTTCTTTCCAAGCATATTAAATATTATATGCTATATGAAGTCATGCATTCATATCTCTTGAAAATCAAATTAATTAAGTGTTTCCTTTCATGTCAAAATTGCATATTTTGGGCTAAAGTTAGAAATATGGGTGGCTATTATCACTATTAAAACAAAAATTATTTTCAAAACCTATAAGACAAAGATTATAAATGAAGTTATAAATACTTATAAGCTTGCATGTTATTATAGTATAAAATGTGCTTTATGTGATTTTCTTCTCCTCTCTTAACATGGATTTGGATAGGATTTGCAAAGAGTATAATTCATTTGAAAAGAATAGAACACTTGCTTAAATCTATTCTTATGCACTTTTATGTTATGAATTAAGAAGGATCTTTACATTACACATGTAAATTATACAACCAAATTAAATAAAAATCTTTTGCATGATTTTTCATCCATCTATTTCTTTTTGTACATGCACAAGTATTTAAAAAAAGTGGTATATTAGTCTGGACATCCCAGGATTGCGAGGCTTTAAGAATCTTAAGTAGGTCTTGTACCTTACACCTATGGTGTAGAAAACATTGGTGTCATACTCACTTATGTCTTTTATACATGTGGATGTGCATTTTGTTAATGGATAAGGAATCCCCCTTTTCTACATTATAAAAACATGCATTCATGGAATATCCAAATTTTATTAAACAACATGTCTTTGCATTCATTATTATGGTGTGCTAAGATTTGCATTCCATGTATAGCTATGCTTAGGACCATTCATGTGCATGGTATACATGGTGGAAAGAAATAAATGATTGTGTGTTATATGATAGTAATTCACCCTAATTAATCTTAAGAATCCTTTCTTATTGAATAGGTTTATTTAGATCAAATCTAGACTTAGGATTAATTAAAATACATAATAAAATATTCACTTAAGAAAAATCATTAATGAATTTACCTTATAAACTACTTAAGGTAGAGATGAAAGAGAAGTTCTCTTCTATTTACAACATTTAGTAATTAAATGTAGGTTCATTCAAACTAAATCAAATCACCAAATAAAATTAATAAATCAACTAAATCACTTAAAATGAAACCACCCTCTAAGTTGAACCCTTCACACTTAGAAAATTTCAACCTTAAAGCCTAGTTAAGACATGCCACACAAGCCTTAAATGCCACACACATTAGGCTAAGTCCCCATCTCTAGCTCAAAGTTTGAACGATGGATGGTTTAATGCCTGATTTTGTTTTGTGATGTAATGTTTTAGACTTTATGTTAGAGTGCATGTGCGTAGACTAGATGGTAGGGTGATCTTAGCCTAATCATATCTTCTGCAGGGGATATTGCTTAAGGGGCACTATAATAAAAATATAAATTCTTTTGTTGTCTAGGTTGCTTATACCCCTAAGCATAATCAAAACTAAGACAGGTGGACTTGGTTACCCATGTGTGGGGTACTAAGTCCAACTTATTCATATAACTACTTGGGCTATGGGTATGTTTAGCTAATCGCTATTTTGCAGGTTTAGTTAGATTTATCTTTTTCCATTTTGATGTAATTTTTTCAATTAAGTAGGGAATGAATGTTTTGGGGGATTAAGATGAACATTGGTCATAAACCAAGTATTATGCACCATGTGAAACCTTGGAACAAACCACATCTAAAACCAAGTCAAAAGAAGGAGAGAAATGAAGAAATGAAGACCCCGATAGTGTAAATTCTTTCTAAATTGTAATTATTCATTTATAATCGAGTTGTATAAGGTTAGAGCTCGACTACCCTTTTTTTTTGAGTTTGTGCTGTGGAGCTCAACCACATCGACCTCTTATCTTCTACACTAATTTTATAAATTGATTTGATGTTTGTTTATATTACACAATTAAGATGGCATGATTTTTCTTTCTTCATTGTTTGATGAATGGCCTAGATGCGATTAGGCTCTTAGGGAAAAATAAATTTTTTATCCAACTAATCAACTCAAAATTAAAATTAAACAACTCATAACATCACCTAAAGCCTAGGATATAAAATAAAAAAAATAAAAGATTTAGCAACCCTTAGCTTGATGTGGTATATTTCACATCATGCATAAAATCATCTTGCTTCACTCTTGCTAATGGAGGGCTTCCACCTTTATCAGAGAAAATGTCTTGACCTTTGAGAGCCATGGTGGGAACACACCTCCTTTCTGATTTTGGCTCATAACCAATTTCTCATGCATTAAGAATATGAATCCCATAGCTTGTGTCAAATAAAAATGTCCAAAATCAAAATAAAACTTAATAAAATTTGCGTTAGATTAAGTCATTACTCATGCCCTTCATGATCTAGTCTCTTAGGGAGTGTGTTTAAGGATTTAGTCTCCTTTCAAAAATAAACAACAACCTAGCTATCTTGCAAAGCATAAGACTTGCCTATATGTATTTAAAATCATTGGAGTTAGTTGGTGACCACCTTCAAGCTATTGTAAATCCAATAGTGGGGTGATTTATCCTCTCTTATGGAGGTAAACCATATATCCATTTTTGCCTTAGATTTAGGTCAAGCTTTGGCCCTCGCCAAAGCTCCCTAGATTTAGGATCTAAGGTTGTTATTTCCATTTCTGGGCTACAAAATTTCTCACCTCTTAGGAATTCCTATAATCTTATGTTGTGGAATTGTAAGCCCTAGATTTTTAATAAAGATTCAACTCAAATGCATAATTCATCTAAAATTTCAAAAATATAAAGCCCAACCATAAGATAGTTTGGGATGCTCACTAGGCTTCCTAGTATCATGAGCATCCCCTACTCATCTCCCTTGGTTCCAAAAATAACTCTTTCCTTTTGCTCAAATTCCACTTGACTTTCCAAAAATAACCAATTGATTGATAGTCCTATCTTTGATATCTTTGGAGATAATGATCATTTACCTTAATCAAGAGTATTCCTAAGGAATCTCATTCCGTAGGATGTAATTAATTATAGGGGCTTGCCTATAGGAAACTTAATGAACACATGTAAAATAGGAGAAGAATCTGGTACATTCAAGACCCATTGTTCCTTAGGGAGTCCTTATTAGGTGATTAGGTCCATTGTAGGAGGATGACTTCTGTCTCTTGAGATAGTACATCATTCCTCAATGTCGCACCTAATCACCTTAATAAGTACATCTGCAGATCTACGTCGTATCCCAATATACATAAAAAACAAATTTTTATTTTTCAAATCCCCCCAAAAGTTTGAGAAATAAAACACCACACATGGCTAATCAACTCAACTAAATAAATAAAGTATGAATGCATGTACTTTTTTATAAAAAAGAGGGTTTTAATTCATTAGCTAAGTACACATCCACATGTTTGAAAGTTTTAAGTGAGTACATCACCATTATTTTACACCAAGGGAATAAGGTACAAGACCTACTTAGGGCTACTTATAGCCTCGCAACCCCAGGATGTCCAGACTAATATACCACTTTTCTTATATACATATGAATTTATAAAAACTATAAGATTAGAAAACCCATGCAAAAGAAAATTATATTTGATTTCTTTGACTCATGGGTCTTATTCATTGGTCATATCATATAAATGTATAAGAGTTTTAGGTGAGTATGATGCCATTGTTCTACACCAGGGGCATAATGCACAAGACCTACCTAGGGCTACTTAAAGCTTCGCAGGGATGTCCAAACTAATATACTACTTATCTTATACATATGAATGTACACAAAGAACCACAAGAATGTGAAGTCATGCAAGAAGGCATATTTGATTTGATTACATAATTTATATATGTGATATGAAATTCTTCTTAAGTATTAACTTGGAGATGCATAGGAGTAGATTTAGACAAGTGTTGTGTTCTTTTCAAATGAACTATACATTTATAAATCCCATGCAAATTCATATAAGGTAAGGAAAGAGAGCTTCATATTGCATATCTTATATATTATCAACATATGAAAACGTATAGATATTTGTAATTAACGTCACTCCATCTAATTTAATTGACTTATGGGCTTTTAAAAATAACTTTTAATTTAATAGTAATAATACCCATGCCTATTTTTGATTTAAATCAACACATGCAATTTGACATAAAAGAAACTATTTCATTTAGTTAATTATAAAAGAAATGAATGCATGATTACACATGGAAAGCAACATTTAACATGAGTGGAAAGATATAAAGGAACTTAAGCACATGATCTCATTCATTTCAATTAATTTCTAAAGACAATCATACTAAATAAGGCTATTTAAAATGACCCAAAGTTCTTTAATGTCATTTCATTTTGAGTTTGACTTAATTTAGGGAATGTGAAAGAGTTTCCTAATCATAATTTCATTCCCCATGTGTGAGTTAATTTGGTTCAATGAAGAATATTTAGGTTGATTTTATGTTTTAATTAGGTTAATGTATGAATTAAGTGGATTAATTAGCCCTTACCTACATCACCTTAAGTTAATTAATTAATTAATAATGGGCCAATATTATATGCAACCACATGAAAAGTAAATTTGCAATGCTCCTAAGAAATGAAAGAGACCTAATGCAATTGGCTCATGATTAATAGTTAATTAGCCTTATGGGATCTCACTTAACTACTTTCATGGTTTTCTCACACATGTGAGCTTATCATAATTTCATCATCTCTCACTTTGGATCATTGGACACCAAAAGAGCTACCCAAGATTAAATTAGAGAAATAGATTCAATTGAATTAATTATGTTCATTAATTAACTAATTAAATCTTAATTAACCTTAACCAATCAAAATGAGATGGACTTAGAGAAAGAGACAAAGAAGGGAGCCTAAGTCTCAATCCCTAAATCCTTTCAATAAGTTATTTAAGGTTCAACAATGATTTGGATTTTTTATTATTCTTGTTAATTAATTAATTAAGGGGTGTTTATTACTTAATTATTTAAGAGGGATTGGAGAAGACTTAAAGAAAATATTGGAAGATGGAGTCCCAATCCATTTCCCTAGACTCCATCACAATTAAAAGAGGTTAATAAGCTTAATAGATTAATTAATTTACTGTTCATCTGCTAATTATCACTAATTAAACTAAGAAAGTGATTAAGATTTAATCAATTGATTTCCCTAATTAAGCAACCAATAAAATCCAAAAAAATAGGGGTGGTAGAGGTCATCCCCCTAAACATCCACAGAAAGTTTGAGATTAATTTGATGGTTAATTAGGAAGTAATTAAGCTAATTAGATTTCTAAACCTTAATTAAGCCAAAACTACTATTCAAAATCAATTAATAATAATTTTTCTAGATTCTTCTATGAAATATCTTTAAAATGAGCCTAAGCTTGTATTTTTTGGATTTTTTTTAGGATTAGTTATGAATTTGGAAAGTTTCAGGATTAAAAAGAAATAAATTAAGCCTATTTAAAGCCTTAATATGGCCAGTTGATGCACACTTTCTACATGATGCTATGGGATTTTCTATTTAAGTTGTCACATCTAAAGGGTGACTCGGATGGCAGCGCATGTGATAACTCTGTGGACCGTCCGATCTAAGATCGGACAACCATGACTAAACCCATGGATTTGAAGGAAAAATAAGCAGTTCTATGCATTATCATATCAGAACCATCCATTTCGATCATGCAAGATGGATAATCCATGATCTATCTCCTACTGAGCGATGAACGATGGCTACCATCCATCGATTGTCCCTCGATTTGAGCTTACCCAAGCTCGAATGAAGATGAAATCAATCCCACACCTTCAGGGAAGCAAAACAAAGCAATCCAACAGTGGAAATCGCATGACAAAGAACTTTTTTCATAAAAGACCAAGCTATTTTCATTCAAGGATCGGTTTTAATGGCATACCTCATCAAAGCTTATGACCAATTGTTCCAATGATTGAGGAAGCTTCATTTGGTAAAAGTGAAGCCCTGTTGAGCCGCATGAGCGTTCATTTGGTATGGTTTTCTTGGACAACTAATGTACGAGGCATAGATGATCGATCTTGATCAAACTCTACCCTCTGCCATAGGGAAGCTTGGGGGATGATTCATTTCAGCTCGTCTTGGTCCAAGGATGGTGTGTGCAAAGTTAATTTCACTTTGCTGGAGGTTTGAGTAAATGGCAATCTGATTGAGGCACCCCTATTTTGGTTTCACATATAATTGAGTGTGGGGATTTTGGGGAGCTCGGGAAGACTTGGAAATTGCTCTAGGATCTCTTTCTTTTGGCTACTAGGGTTGAATCTATGGTATGTTTGATTGTGAGAATGAGGGGGGTATACCCCTACATTCTTTGGATCAGACGGTAATAATTGTTTTGGATTTTTGATAAAATGGTCACCATGAGGAGCTCAATTTGGGCATAGAATCATGTTAGCTAGCTTCCTTTGAGTGGGGGAGGGTGCGAGAGTGGCTTCCATGGGAGTAGTGGGTGTCCTATGGCTTTCCATGTATTTCAATGGGAATGGGGAGGTGATTTTACCTCCCCATGAGTCATGGCTAACCCAACCACCTTTAGGTCAAGTCAGTCATGGTCTTAGGTGCCTAAGTGGACCTATGAATGGGTGTCAAGTGGCTAAGGGGAGAAAATGACCAAATATGCATGTGTCTTATCTCATGGGATGCCTTAAACCCAAGAGAAAAGTGGTCATTTGGTTATGTGTTTGATTTGGGCAGATTTGGGATGTGTGGCAAAATCCTAAAATTTTGGAGTTTATTTGGTTTGATTTGGCTTGATTTGACCTATTTAGGTCCAATAGGTTGGGTCAAGTTGACCAATTGGTCAAAGTCAAACCAAGGGTTAGGTCAAGTTCACACGACCAATTGGAGTGTATTGGTGTCATTAGTTTGATTCAATTTGCTTTGGATTTGATTATGGCTCATTTGGGTTCATATATGTCAAATGGGTCAAGTTGACAAATTTGACTAATTTGACCAAATTGGGTTAGGTTAGGTATTGAGTCAAGTTCAATTGGCTAATTGAAAATGATTATAAGCTTTGGTTTGGTTTAATTTAGATTTAATTTGGATTTTGGCTAATTTGACCCTTTAGGTCAATTTGGGATAAGTTGG
>CM038227.1:59538742-59581390 GCA_021442155.1 Cymbidium sinense | reverse complement strand
TGATTTAACATGACTGCTATCAATTGAGCTAAACCGGCCCAATACTGGCCACTTTATCAAAGAGTTGACCAATTCTGACTTAAAAGTCAAAATGGGCCAAACTTGATCTAAGCCAAATTGATTGCAAGAAATGGGTCAAATTCATTCTAAGGTGATTGTTGAACTTGACCAAAGCCTCAATTGGCCAACTAGACCCAACCTAGCCTAATTGACCATGAACCCAACTTGACCTAAAAGGTCAAATCAACATGAAATCAAACCAAACCAAAATTGATTGAAACTAAAGCTTGAAATATATTTCAATGATCAACTAAGCCTAAACCAACCCATGACCTAACCCAATTGGGCCAAATAGGTAAAATTAGTCAACTTGACCCATTTGACCTAAATGAACTGAAATGAACCAAAACTAAATTTAAACTAAATTAAACCAAAACAATGACACACATTGGCTCCTAATGATCATTTGAAATTGACCTAACCCATGGTTTGAACCATTTTGACCAATTGGTCAACCCAACCTAAGTTGACCCATTTTCACATAAATAGGTCAAATTGAATCAATTCAAACCAAATGAACTCTGAATCCCTTGAAATTTGGCCCAACCCACTTTTCAATCATTTTAAATTTTTCCAAATCAAAATTAATTTGAAACTTGGCCAGTCCTTTCTCAAGGCCAGTTGGCATCCTCCTAGTGGACCATTTAAACACCAAGGAGGGTGGTGCACATGACCCAATGGGTTTGGGTCAGCCGAAACCCAACCTAAGGCCAAATCGACCCCTCCAATGAAAATTTTCCACTTGGATCACCCCATACACTCATTTAACACATGTGCCCTTCCTCTCCTCCACTCCTCTGCCAAAAATGAAGCACATGGAATCCCTAACAACCTAAATAAGCCATTCAATCCAAGCAATTGATCAAAAATTGCAAGATGGCTCTCGGTCGTCCGATCCAAGGAGGGGAAGATATATTCCCCCCTCATTCCCACTCAAACCACACACCTTAAATTCAATTGAGCCCGAGGAACCAAAACCAAGCTTCTACAAGTCTTGGAAAGCATTCCCAAGCTCATTCTAATTTCTCCTTCTCGATTTTCTTCAAAGCTGAAACAGGGGAGGCCTAAGGAAATTCCAACTTGCTCAATTCTCCACCAAACACAAATTCACTTTGCAAGCACCATCAAGGGAGCTAGTCGAGCTCACCCAAAGTATTTCCCAAGCCTCCAAGCCTTGGGAAGAGAGACTTTGATCAAAGTTGAAAGCCATTGAAGGGGAGCTTGGTAAATTGAGCAATTCACTTCAAATCAAAGCTTGAAACCTTCAATAGAGCTTTGTCTACATTAGATGAAGTTTCATCCTCAGTTGGAAGCATTAGCGATAGCCTCCGATGAGGTATGACTCAGAACCAATCTTCCATTGAAATTTGCTTGGCCTTTCGTATAGAGAATTGAAACCCCATTAGATCTTGGTCGTTGGATGTTCTTCCCTACACCTCTTGATGGTGTGGGGTAAATCCTAGCCTAATACAAGCTTAGGTGAGCTCGGATGAAGCCATGGAGGATGGACGACCTCCGTCTCCCATAGCTTAGGTAGGGATGAATCATGGGTCATCCGTCTTGCATGTTTTGGATGGACGATCCTGATTAAATCGATTAGATCTGCTGATTTAAACCCTTTATAACCACATGATTAATCATGGCCATCCGATCCTTGATCATACTTCCTAGGGGAAAGCGCATTGCATCGCTAGCTAATGCGGCGTGCGATGTGATAACTTAAATAACCAATCCCATGGCACCACATAGAAAATGCGTCGCGTCAGTAGTCCACATGGCATTGATGGGATTAGTTAATTAATTAGGCTATTTAATTACCCCTTAATCATAAAAACTTCATAAATTCATAACTAATTGTAGAAAAATCCAAAAAAATGCAAAGTCAAGTTCATTTCAAAGATAATTCAGAGGGGAATCCAATAAAATTATTTTTAATTGATTTTGAAACGTGAATTTTCCTTAATTAGAGTTTAATTAAAAATTTAATTACGTTAATTTCTCCCTAATTACTTCATTAATTAATTCCAAAATTTTCAAACATGTTTAGGAGGAGGACTTCTGCCTCCTTAATTTTCTTGGAATTTATTAATGAGTTAATTAGGGAAACTAATTAATGAACCCTTAATCACCCCCTTAATATAATTATGAGTAATTAAGCATATGACTAGTGATTTAATCCCTTAATGGAGATAATTAAGCAATGTTTAAGTAAGGGGAGGTTTATGGAATGGGTTGGAATATTTTCCCTAAGTTATTCCCTAAATTCCCTTTCTTCTTAATCTAAGTATAATTAAGGATTAATCCACTAATGATCTACTTAATTAGTCTAATCAAACTTTTAAAATCAATATAGAGTTAATCAATCTTGTTGGGTAGTTCCTTAGAATTTTGATTCACTTTGAATAATCTGATCTTATAGGATTGTCCTTAGGAATTAATTAGGGTAAATGAAGTCATATGCTTACATCACTTTATTTCTTTCCAAGCATATTAAATATTGTATGCCATATGGAATCATGCATTCATATCTCTTAAAAATCAAATTAAATAAAGTGTTTCCTTTTATGTCAAAATTGCATATTTTGGGCTAAAGTTAGAAATATGGGTGGCTATTATCACTATTAAAACAAAAATTATTTTCAAAACTTATAAGCCAAAGATTATAAATGAAGTGATGCTACTTATAAATACTTATAAGCTTGCATGTTATTATAGTATAAAATGTGCTTTATGTGATTTTCTTCTCCTCTCTTAACATGGATTTGGATAGGATTTACAAAGTGTATAGTTCATTTGAAAAGAACATAACACTTGCTTAAATCTATTCCTATGCACTTCTATGTTATGACTTAAGAAGGATCTTCACATTACACATGTAAATTATACAAACAAATTAAATAAAAATCTTTTGCATGATTCTTCATCCATCTATTTCTTTTTGTACATGCAAAAGTATTTAAAAAAAGTGATATATTAGTCTAGACATCCTAGGATTGCAAGGCTTTAAGTAGCCCCAAGTAGGTCTTGTACCTTACACCCCTGGTGTAAAAAATAATGGCGCCATACTCACTTAATGCCTTTATACATGTGGATGTGCATTTTGTTAATGGATAAGGAATCCCCCTTTTCTACATAATAAAAATATGCATTCAAGGAATATCCAAATTTTCTTAAACAACATCTCTTTATATTCATTATTATGGTGTTCTAAGATTTGCATTTCATGTATAGCTATGCTTAGGACCATTAATGTGCATGGTATACATGGTGGAAAGAAATAAATGGTTGTGTGTTATATGATAGTAATTCATCCTAATTAATCTTAAGATGTCATTCTTATTGTATAGGTTTATTTAGAGAAAATCTAGACTTAGGATTAATTAAAATATATAATAAAATATTCAGTTAAGAAAAATCAATAATGAATTTACCTTAGAAATTACTTAAGGTAGGGATGAAAGAGAAGTTCTTTTCTCTTTACAACATTTAGTAATTAAATGTAGGTTCATTCAAACTAAATCAAATCATTAAATAAAATTAATAAATCAACTAAATCACTTAAAATGAAACCACCCTATAAGTTGAACCCTTCACACTTAGAAAATTTTAACCTTAAAGCCTAGTTAAGACATGCCACACAAGCCTTAAATACCACACACATTAGGCTAAGTCACCATCTCTAGCTCTAATTTTGAGCAATGGATGGTTTGATGCCTGATTTTGTTTTGTGATGTAATATTTTAGACTGTATGTTAGGGTGCATGTGTGTAGACTGATGGTAGCCACCTAATCATATCTTCTAGGGATATTGCTTAAAATAATAAAATATAAATGCTTTTGTTATGCATTGTTTCAAGCATAATCCAAACTAAGACAGGTGGACTTGGTTACCCATGTGTGGGGTGCTAAGTCCAACTTATTCAAATAACTACTTGGGTTGTGGCTATGTTTAGCTAATCATTATTTTGCAGGTTTAGTTAGATTTATCTTTTTTTCATTTTGATGTAATTTTTTCAATTAAGTTTGGAATGAATGTTTTGGGGGATTAAGATGAACATTGGTCATAAGACCAAGCCTTATGCACCATGTGAAGTGTTGGAACAAACAACATCTCAAACCAAGTCAAAAGAAGGAGAGAAATGAAGAAATGAAAAATGAAGACTCCGATAACATAAATTCCTTCTAAATTGTAATTATTCATTTATAATCCAGGTTGTATAAGGGTAGAGCTTGGCTACCTTTTTCTTTTCGGATTTGTGCGGTGGAGCTCAACCACATCGGCCTCTTATTCTTTTACACTAATTTTATAAATTGATTGAGGTTTGTTTATGATTGCAAAATTAAGATGGCAAGATTTTTCTTAGTTTCTTCATTATTTGATGAATGGCCTGGATGCAATTAGGCTCTTAGGGTAAAATAATTTTTTTATCCAATTAATCAATTCAAAATAAATATTAAACAACTCATAACATCACCTAAAGCCTAGGATATAAAATAAAAAATAAAAGATTTAACAACCTCTTAGCTGGATGTGGTACGTTTCACATCATGCATAAAATCATCTTGCTTCACTCTTGCTAATGGAGGGCTTCCACCTTTGTCAGAGAAAATGTCTTGACCTTTGAGAGCCATGGTGGGAACACACCTCTTTCTTTCTAATTTTGGCTCATAACCAATTTCTCATGCATTAAGAATATGAATCTCATAGCGTGTGTCAAATAAAAATATGCAAAAATCAAAATAAAACTTAACAAAATTTGCATTAGATTAAGTCATTACTCATGCCCTTCATGATCTAGTCTCTTAGGGAGTGTGTTTAAGGATTTAGTCTCCTTTCTATAATAAACAATAACCTAGCTATCTTGCAAAGAAAAAGACTTGCCTACATGTATTTAAAATCATAGGAGTTAGTTGGTGACCACCTCCAAGCTGTTGTAAGTCCAATAGTCGGGTGATTTATCCTCTCTTGTGGAGAAAAATTATATATCCATTTTTTCCTTAGATTTAGGTCAAGCTTTGGCCCTCGCCAAAGCTCCCTAGATTTAGGATCTGAGGTTGTTATTTCCACTTTTTGGGCTACAAAATTTCTTGCCTCTTAGGTATTCCTATAATCTTGTGTTGTGGAATTGTAAGCCCTAGATTTTTAATAAAAATTCAACTCAAATGCATAATTCATCTAAAATTTCAAAAATATAAAGCCCAACCATAGGATAGTTTAGGATGCTCACTAGGCTTCCTAGTATCATGAGCATCCCCTACTCATCTCCCTTAGTTCCAAAAATAGCTCTTTCCTTTTACTCAAATCCCACTTGACTTTCCAAAAATAATCAATTGATTGATAGTCCTATCTTTGAAATCTTTGGAGATAATGATCATTTACTTTAATCGAGAGTATTCCTAAGGAATCTCATTCCTTAGGATGTAATTAACTATGGGGACTTGCCTCCATAGAAAACTTAACGAACACAGTTTAAAATAAACCTTGCTTTATTTTTCCATGTGAAGTAGGGGAAGAATCTTTAGTACATTCAAAGACCCATAGTCCTTAGGAATCCTTATTTGATGGTTAATTAGGAAGTAATTAACCTAATTATATTTCTAAACCTTAATTAAGCCAAAACTACTATTCAAAATCAATAATAATAATTTTTTTAAATTTTACTATGAAATATCTTTAAAATGAGCCTAAGCTTGTATTTTTTGGATTTTATTTTAGGATTAGTTATAAATTTAGAAAGTTTCAGGATTAAAAATAAATTAATTAAGCCTATTTAAAGCCTTAATCCGGGCCACGTGGCGGTTGATACACGCGCTTTCTACATGATGCTATGGGATTTGCTATTTAAGTTGCCACATCCAAAGGGTGACTTAGATGGCGGCGCATGTGGTAACTCTATGGACCGTCCAATCTAAGATCAAATAATCATGATTAAACCCATGGATTTGAAGAAAAAATAAGCGGTCCTATGCATGATCAGATCAGAACCATCCATTTCGATCATGTGGGATGGACAGTCCATGATCTATCTCCTCCTGAGCGATGAACGATGAATACCATCCATCAATTTTTGCTCGATTCAAGCTCACTCGAGCTCAAATAGAGATGAAATCAATCCCACACCTTCGGGGAAGCAAAACAAAGCAATCCAATGGTGGAAATCGCATGACAAAGAACTTCTTTTGATAAAATACCAAGCTATTTTCATTCAAGGATCAGTTTTAATGGCATACCTCATCGAAGCTTATGACCAATGGTTCCAATGATTGAGGAAGCTTCATTTGGTAAAAGTGAAGCCTTGTTGAGCTGCACGAGCCTTCACTTGGTGTGGTTTTCTTGGACAACTAATGCACGAGGTGTAGGTGATCGATCTTGATCAAACTCTACCCTCTGCTATCGAGAAGCTTGGGGGATGATTCATTTCAGCTCGTTTAGGTCCAAGGATGGTGTGTGCAAAGTTAATTTCACTTTTGGTGGAGATTTGAGTAAATGGCAATCTGATTGAGGCTCCCCTATTTTGGTTTCACATATAACTGAGAGTGGGGATTTTGGGGAGCTCAGAAAGCCTTGGAAATTGCTCTAGGATCTCTTTCCTTGGCTGCTAGGGTTGAATCGACAATGAGTGTGTGAGTTTGAGTAAGAATTAGGGGGGTATACCCCTTCATTCCTTGGATCAGACGATAATGGTTGTTTTGGATTTTTGATCAAATGGTCACCATGAGGAGCTCAATTTGGGCAGAGAATCATGTTAGCTGGCTTCTTTTGAGTGGGGGAGGGTGTGAGAGAGGCTTCCATGGGAGTAGTGGGTGTCCTATGGCTTTCCAAGTATTTCAATGGGAATGGGGAGGTGATTTCACCTCCCCTTGAGTCATGGCTAACCCACCACCTTTGGGTCAAGTCAGTCATGGTCCTAGGTGCCTTAGTGGACCTATGAATGGGTGTCAAGTGGCTAAGAGGAGAAAATGACCAAATATGCATGTCTTATCTCATGGGATGCCCTAAACCTAAGGGAAAAGTGGTCATTTGGTTATGGGTTTGATTTGGGCAGATTTGGGATGGGTCAAAAGTGGGTTAGCCTAAATTTTAAGTGGTTTGGAGTTTATTTGGTTTGATTTGGCTTGATTTGACCTATTTAGGTCAAATAAGGTTAGGTTGGGTCAAGTTGACCAATTCGTCAAATTGGGTCAAACTAAGGGTTAATTCAATTTGCTTTGGATTTGATTATGGCTCATTTGGGTTCATATAGGTCAAATGGGTCAAGTTGACCAATTTTACTAATTTGACCAAATTGGGTTAGGTTAGGTGTTGAGTCAAGTTCAATTGGCTAATTGAAAATGATTGTAAGCTTTGGTTTGGTTTAATTTTGATTTAATTTGGATTTTGGCTAATTTGACCCTTTAGGTCAATTTGGGCTAAGTTGGGTCAAGTTGACTCATTGGTCAAATTGGGCTCAATTATGGCTTTAGTCAAGTTCAATAAGTGATTTGGAATAATCATGAGCCATTGGTTGTAATCAATTTGAGTTGGATTGTGAATTCACCTATTTTGGCTTTTTAGGCCAATTTGGGTCAACTTGGGTCAACTTGGGTCAAATGATGAATTAGACTTGGTTTAGCTCAATTGAGGGTTTGGTCTTGCTCAATCATTGATTATGAATTGGTTTAAATCAAAGGTTTCAGTCATTTTGGCATATGATGTATTTTGGCTAGTTTAGGTTTCATTTGGGTTAAGGGTTGACTTGGTCAGCTAGTTGACTTGGTCATTGGTTTTTGACCCAATTCAAGATAGTTGATTAACCTAGGATGATTGTTGATCATGATATGAGGTTTGGACGGGCTTAGTTCAATCCAATTTGGGTTGAATTAGAACTTGGCTCAAAAAGGTCTTTTAGGTCACTTTGGGTCAAGTGGACCTAAATGGATTAATTAGCTTGATCACAACTTAATTCAAGTTTAGTTATATTGACCAATGGGTTTGAGATGGAAATATAAATCCAATTGTAAGTGATTCAAAGCCATATGGATTTTGATTCATATGACAATTTTAAGTGAAAAAGGGCTAACTTAGGTTTGATAGGTTAGCTTGGATTTGGTTTGATAATTGTAGTTCATGTTTATATTTGGGACAATGATTGAAGGAATGATTGAATCATAAATAAATCCATGGGTTTTGATTTGGTTCGAATAGGATTTGACCAAGTTCAAGGATTTTACTTAAAAGGGTATAAATTGGATTTTGGTTGATTTTGGATTTAGTTTTGGCTATTTGAATTTATATTCCATTTATATTTGGGAATTGTTGACCTCACTTTTGGAGTGAGCTCTCAACTTCTCCATCCTAGACATAGGACACCTCTAACACTAAGAGTTCCTTAGTCTTACGACACTTCTAGTGAATAGGTGAACACTTAACCTAACCATAGAGACTTAGAAGAGATAGCTATATGATTAGGTTATACTTTAGGGGTATTGGGAAAACTTGCCTTCCCTATAGCTTGAACCAAATCATTGCTTCCTTCTTTTAAATCAATTCCAAATTCAAATCAATTCCAAATTCATGCCAATTTCAAATTCAAATCAATTCCAAATGAAAATCAATCCTAAATTCAAATCAATTCCAAATTGAAATCAATTTCAAATTCAAACTAATTCCAAACTCAAATAGAATCTAGATCTAATATCAATTCAAACTCAATTGATTTTCTCAAATTCAAATCAATTCCAAAATCCAAATCATGAATCAATTCCAAATGATTGAATTCCATGATCAATTCTAAATCCCAAAATCTTTTCTAAGCCCTTCGATTTGATAGTATGGACTTAGCCCAAATTCTAATTCTAAATCAATCCCAACTGAAAAGATTTTCTCATAACCCATTTATATTCTCATTTATATTCAAAAATATAAATAAAATATAAATTCAAATAACCAAAATCAATTCAAAACTAAACCCAAAAATCCAACCAATAATCTAACATATACTCTTTCAAGCCAAAATCTTACACTCCTCCAAACAAAACCAAATCAATTCCAACTCAAAAGATTTTCTGATAACCTATTTATATTCTCATTTATATTTGCAAATATAAATAAAATATAAATTTAAATAACCAAAACCAATTCAAAACCCAAATCCAAATCAAATAAAATTCCAACTTATACCCTTTCAAGTCAAATTTTTGAACTTTGCCAAATCAAACTCAAACCAATCCAAACCCTTGGATTTTCTTCATGATTCAATCAATCCATCAATCATGAATCCAAATAAAAATGTAAACTTCAATCACCAAACAAAAATCAAACCAACCCAAGTCAAACCCATGTTCACTCTTTTGAATTGAAATTGTCAAATGAACCAGAACCCATTTGACTCCAAATCACTTGCAATTGGATTTATATTTCCATCATATGACTATATGTGAGTTCAACCAAACTTGAATCAAGCCTTGACAAAGTCAATTGACCCACTTAGGCACACTTAACCTAAAGTAACATAAAGCACCTTTTTGAGCCAAATTTCAATCTGACCCAAATTGGATTGAACTAAGCCCATCCAAACCTGACATTGTGAGGAACAATCATCCTAGGATGATCAATGACTCAAAAAGGGTCAAACCAAGTCAAACCTAGTCATTGACCAAGTCAGCACTTAACTAAAATGAAACCCAAACTAGCAAAAATCCACCATAGGCCAAATTGATTTGAACCATTGATCTAAACCAATTCATAACCAATGATTGAACATGATCAAGACATTAAATAAGCCAAACTAAGCCCAATTAGCCACTTGACCTAAATAGTCAAAATGGATCAAATCTTGATCTAAGCCAAATTGATTGCAACCAATAGGTCAAATTCATTTTAAAATATTTGTTGAACATGACCAAAGCCTTAATTGGCCAACTAGACCCAACCCAGCCCAATTGATCATGAACCTAACTTGACTTAAAAAGTCAAACCAACTTGAAATCAAACCAAACCAAAATTGATTAAAACCAAAGCTTGTAATACATTTCAAATAATCAACTAAACCTAAACCAACCCATGACCTAACCTAATTGGGTTAAATAGGTCAAATTAGTCAACTTGACCCATTTGACCTAAGTGAACTCAAATGAACCAAAACTGAATATAAATAAAATTGAACTAAACCATCGATACCAAAAATCTTCAAATGGTCATATGAACTTGACCTATCCCTTAGTTTTCCTCAATTTGACCAATTGGTCAACTTGACCCAAGTTGACCCATTTTGATATAAATGAGTCAACTTGAGCCGAATCATAACAAATCAACTCTAAATTCATTGAAAATTGGCACAACCCATTTTTCAATCATTTCAAATCTTCCTAAAGTAAAATTAAAGCCAAATGACCATTTTACCCCTAGGTCAAAGGGTAACCTATTACCAAATCCACTTGGAGTTTGGTTAATTCCTTATCATGCCACCCAAAGCCCAAGCATCCACGAAGGGGACCTAAAAAAGCAAGCTATTGGAGGGAGCTTTGGTCAAATGGGCAAACTACTTCAAATTGAAGTTTGAAACCCTCAATAGAGCTTCATCTCCACTAGACAAAGCTACCTCCTCCATTAGAAGTGTTGGTGATAGCCTCCAGCGAGGTATGACTCAAAATTGAGCCTCCATTGAAAATTGCTTGGACTTTTGTGAAGGGAATTGTAATCCTAATAGAATTCAACTGTTGGATGTTCTTCCCTATGCTTCTCAATGGTGTGGGTTGAATCTCAGCCTAATCCAAGCTCACGTGAGCTTGGATCAAGCGATGGAGGATGGACGGCCTCCATCTCTTGCAGGCAAAGGCAGGGATGAATCATAGGTCATCCATCTCGCGTGTTTTGGATGGACGGCCTTGATTAAAACATGCTAGATTCACTGATTTAATCTTTTATAACCATAGGTTTAATCCTGACCGACCGATCCTTGATCGAATAGCCCAGGGGAAAGTGCGTCGCATCTCCATTTGACACGGTGCACAATGTGACAACTTAAATAACCAATCCCATCGCACCACATCGAAAGCGTGCATCACATCAGCAGCCCACGTGGCATCAACAAGATTAGTTATGTAATTAGGTTATTTAATTACCTATTAATCACATAAACTTTATAAATTCATAATAAAATAGAGCAAAATCCAAAAAATGCAAACTCAAGTTCATTTTAAAGATTATTCAAAGGGAAATAATATAAAATTAAGTTTAATTGATTTTGGATGGTAACCTTCACTCAATTTGGGTTTTACTGGGGATGTAATTATGTTAATTACTCCTTAATTACTTTAGTAATTAATTCCAAACTCCCTAGGGTTAATTAGTGGGATGACCTTTGCCTCCTATGGTTTTGTTGGAATTTATTATTAGATTAATTTAGGAAATTGCTTGTTTGATCTCTAATCACTCCCTTAATTAATTAACTGATTAATTAACCTATTAAATAGTGATAAATTTATTAATTAATCTTGTTAATCACCTTGGAATAGTGGATAGACTTAGGGAATGAGATTAGTATTCCTTTTCCGAAATCTTTTCCCTTAAGTCTATTTCATTTGAATGAAGACTTAATTAAGTTGTAAATTGATTAATGATTTAATCACTTCATTAAATAGCATTATTAACCCAACTCAAAACCAAAAATTAATCCAGAAACTTAACATCTAAATCTTGGGTGGATCCTTAAGTGTTCAAAAGCATAACATTTGTTTAAGGAAATTATAATCAACCCACATGTGTGAGAGGGTTATGAAAGTAATTAATGAAAATCCTTTTATTTAGTTAATCAATAATTGTGAGCTGATTGCATTAGGCCCCGTTATTTCTTAGGTGCATTTCTATTTACATTCCATGTGATTGTATATCATATGTTGGCTCGTAATTACTTGAATAATTATATTAAGGTGGTATGGTAATTAATGGATTTAATTTACACCTTAACCTAAACAAAATGTAAAATCAATCTAATTGTTCAAAATTAAACTAAACTAACTCACACATGGGAAAATGGGTTAGGACTAGCAAACACTTTTCACATTTCCTAAATCAAATCAAATTCAAAACTAAAAGTCTCTTTAAGGAATTTTGATTCACTTTGAATAATCTTATCTTATAGGATTGTCCTTAGAAATTAATTAGGATGAATGAAATCATATGCTTACAACACTTTATCTCTTTCAAGCATGCTAAATGTTGCTTTCCATATGAAACCATGCATTCATATCTTTTAAGAAAGTTAATCAAATAAAATATTTCCTTTATGTCAAATTGCATGTTTTGGCCAAAGTGAGAATATGAGTGGCTATTATCATTAATTAAGTCAAAAATTATTTTCAAAACATATAAATCAAATATTGCAGAAATGAAGTGATGCTACTTATAAATCTTTATAAACTTGCATGTGACTATAATATGAGATGTGCTTTATGTGATTTTCTTCTCTTCACTTAACATGGATTTGGATAGGATTTGCAAAGTGTATAGTTCATTTGAAAAGAATATTACACTTGCTTAAATCCATTCCTATACACTTCCATGTTATGACTTAGGAAGAACCTCCACATTACACATGTAATTAAACAACCAAATCAAACAAAAATCTTTTGCATGATTCTTCATCCATTCATTTCTTTTTTCACTGCACTTATATTTAAGAAAACTAGTATATTAGTCTGGACATCTTAGGTTGCGAGACTTTAAGTAGTTTGAAGTAGGTCTTGTACCTTACACCCTTGGTGTAGAAAATAATGGTGTCTTACTCACTTGCATTCATGAAATACTCAAATTTTCCTAAATAATATCTCTTAGCATTCATCATCAAAGTGTGCTAAATTTTTACATTCACATGTATAGTTTTGTTTAGGATCATCCATATGTATGGTTTACATGGTGGAAAGAAATAAATGGTTGTGTGTTATGTGATAGTAATTCACCTTAATTAATCTTAAGATATCTTTCTTATTGAATAGGTTTATTTAGAGTAAATCTAAACTTAGGGTTAATTAAAATACTTAACAAAACATTCACCTAAAGAAAAATCATTAATGAATCTACCTTAGAAATTACTTAAGGTAGGGTTGAAAGAGAAGTTCTCCTCTCTTTTCTTCTCTTTACAACACTTAGAAATTAAGTATAGATTCATTCAAACTAAATCAACTCACCAAGTAAACTCAACAAACCAACTAAATCACTTAAAATGAAACCACCCTTCTAAGTTAAACCTCTCATAGTTAGAAAATTCTTACCTTAAAGCCTAGCTAAGACATGCCACATAAGCCTTAAATGGTATACACATTAGGAATAATCACCATTCTAGTTCTATGTTAGGGTGATGCATGGTTTGATGTCTGATTTTATTTTATGATGAAATGTTTTAGACTGGATGTTAGGGTGTATGTGCGTAGACTAAATGGTAGGGTGATCTTAGCCTAATCATGTCTTCTACAAGCGATTATGCTTAAAGGGGCGCTGTAATAAAAAATAATAAAATTGCTTTTGTTGTGCAAATTTCTTACACCCCTAAGCATAATCTAAATTAGAATATGTGGACTTGGTTACCCATGTGTGGAATGCTAAGTCCAAACTATTCATATACATGCTTGGGTTGTGTGGTATGTTTAGCTAATCTCTATTTTGCAGATTTAGTTAGATTTAATTTTCCCATTTTCATGTAATTTTATAATTAAGATTTGGAATGAATGTTATGGGGGATTAGGATGAACATTGGTCATAAGATTAAGTCTTATGCACCATGTGAAGCCTTGGAGCAAACTACTTCCCAACCAACTAAAAGAAGGAAAGAAAAGAAAAAAGGAAAGAAAAGAAAGAAGGAAAGAAAAGAAAGAAAGAAAGAAATGAAGAAATGAAGAGAGAATGATGAAGAATGAAGTCCCCCATAACATGAATTTCATCTAAGTTATAATTTTTCATTTGTAATCCAAGTTGTATAAGGGTAGAGCTCGGCTACCCATTTCTTTTTGGGTTTGTGCGGTGGAACCTGACCACCCTTGGCCTCTTATTCTTTTGCACTAGCTTTATTAAATTATTTGATGTTTTTTTGTGCAATTAAGATGGCATGATTTTCCCTTATTTCTTCATTGATTGATGAATGGTCTGGATGCGATTAGGCTCATATGAAAAAAAAATTTCTATCCAATTAATCAACTCAAAAATCAAAATTAAACAACTCATAACCTCACCTAAAGCTTAAGACATAAATCAGGAAAAATAAAAGATTTAGCAACCCCTTAGCTAGATGTTGTATGGTTCACATCATGCATCTCTTGCTTCACTCTTGCTAATGGAGGGCTTCTACCTTTGCGAGAGAATATAGCTTGATCTTTGAGAGCCATGGTGGAAACACATCTCCTTCTTGTTGATTTTGGCCCATAACCAATTTCTCATGCATTATGCATATGAATCCCATAGCCTGCATCAAATAAAAATGTCCAAAAATAAAAATAAAAGTTAACAAAATTTGCATTAGATTAAGTCATTACTCATGCCCTTCTTGATCTAATCTTATAAGGAGTGTGTTTAAGGACTTAGTCTTCTTTCTAAATAAACAACACCTTAGCTATCTTGGAAAAGAAAAAGAATTGCTTACATGTATTTAAAATCTTAGGAGGAGTTAGTTGGAGGCCACCTCGAGGCGGTTGTAAGTCCAACAATCAGGTAATTTTTCCTCTCTTGTGGAGGTAAACCATATGCCCACTTTCTCCTTAGATTTAGGTCGTGCCTTGGCCCTGACTAAGGCTCCCTAGATTTAGGATCTGAGGTTGCTTCTTCCTTATGGACTAAATCCTGCTCCTCTTAAAATTTCTACAATCTTATGTTGTGGAATTGTAAGCCCTAAATTTCAAATAAAAACTCAACTCAAATACATAATTCTCCTCAATTTACAATAATGTAAAGCCTAGCCATAGATTAATTTGGGATGCTTAGTAGGCTTCCTAGTATCATGAGAATCCCCTTCTTATCTCCCTTTGGTTCTGAAAATAACTCCCTCTTTTTGATCAATCCCACTTGATTTTCTAAAAAAATAAATCAATTGATTGATAGTTCTATCATGAACATCCTCATTCAATATACCCAAATTTGTTGAAAAAAGATTTCATTTTCAAATAAAACCATATCATAACGTTGAAACTCTATTTCAATATATCTTACATATGTTGAAGTTAGAGTTTCTCCTCTTTTCAAAAATTACAAATTGAAGATAACCCTCTTCATTAAATATATCCAAACTTGTTGAATGGAGGTTTTATCTTCCAACAAAATCACACCATTTGAAACTCCACTCAACACATTTTATGTGTTAAGTGGGATTTTCCATCTTTTCAAAAAAAAAAAGCAATAAATCACACAAAAAGACTTCATCTTTTTAACATAAACAAAATTGACTTGCATTTCACATACCCAAATTTATTAATTGGAAATCTACTTTGCAAAAATCATGAAAATCAAAATACATTGATATTCCATTTGATATACCCAAATTTGTCAAATGAGAGTTTCATTTTTCAAAAGAAAATTTAAAATAAATTGAATTCCATTTAACATACCAAGCTTGTTAAATAGAAATCCCTCCTTTCAAAAATAACACAAAAATAAAATCAAATGCATATTGGGACTTTATTTAGCATACTCAAATTTGCTAAGTAAAAGTCCTCCTTTCAAAAATCAAAACAAAATAAAACACATTTGGATTCTTTATTTAGCATCCAATTTGCTAAGTAAAGATCCTTTTCAAAATCACAAAAATCAAGCACATTTGGATTCTTTATTTAGCATACCTAAATTTGCTAAGTAAAGATCCACTTATCAAAAAAAGAAAAATTTCAAAACAAAAATAAAACACATGGACTTTATTTAGCATACCCAAATTTTCTAAGTAAAGATCCACTTTTCAAAAATCAAAACAAAAATAAAACACATTTGGACTTCATTTTGCATACCCAAATTTGCTAAGTAAAGATCCTCTTTTTCAAAAATCAAAACAAAATCAAACACACATGGACTTTATTTAGCATGCACAAATTTGCTAAGCAAAAGTCCTCCTTTCAAAAATCAAGAAAAAATAAAACACATTTGGGACTTCAATTAGCATACTCAAATTTGCTAAGATGCTCTTTTGAAAATCAAAAACACCAAAATCAAACACATTTGGGCTTTATTTAGCATACCCAAATTTGCTAAGTAGAGATCCCATTTTTAAAATCAAAATTAAATTTAGGTTTGGACTTTATCTAGCACACACAAATTTGCTAAGTAAAGATTCCATTTCCAAATCCACACATGATTCACATCATGAGCAAACAAGCAAAAGAAGAAGATTGTTTTCAAACATCTCATTTAACATACCCAAATTTGCAAATGAGTAAATTCCAAAATCAAATAAAAAATAAAATCAATTTATCCTCTATTTAACATACTCAAATTTGTTAAAAAAAAAGGATCCCCAAACATAAAAATCAAATTCAAATATGAACAAATGGAAGCATCAAAAATCTCTTCAAAATATTTGAATCGATTTTTAAAATACACAAATTTGTTGAAAGAGGATTCTAAACTCGAAAATTTACCCAATTCATTCAAAATCTCTCTCTACATTCAAAGAGCCCCACTTAACATATTTAAATTATTGAGTGTGGGTTCAAATTTTAAATCAAAAAAGTTAACAAAATACTAAAGTAAATCGATCGAGTTTGTTTTCAACAATTGTAGAATTTCAACTCGGTTATACTGCTTTAGTTCAGTGCCATGGACTCTCAGAAGTATGTCTTCACTTTTCCTTTTGGGATGGATTTGGCCTAAGATCGGGCCAACCTCCCATTGACTAACTTTGCCCATCTGGTGCACTTTGGCTAAGGTTTCAAAGGGGCTAGGATCACTTATCAGGGGGCAACCCTCACCGCTATTAATAGGGAAGTAGTGGCTGAGCAGAAGCCAGCCATCCACATCTAGATGTTCTCTGATTCAGAGTTTCCCTCATTGAAGAAGAAGACTATGGAGATTCCTGCAACAGTTGTAGTGCTAGTGCTAGTATGCTTAGTTGTTCCCATTACTGCCCTAGTACAGGCTAGTGCCCGCTCATTGGTTCCATCCAAAGGGAAGGTTATCCTATCTTTAGGGGTAGTCTCCCCCACCTTTGAGATAGGGTCTAGTTCCCATCCTGCTCCTCCCACCAGGACCCAGCGCCTCAATCAATTCCACAAGATCAAGCGGCATCATGAGATAAAAGAGTTGGACCCTCAGTTAGTAGAGAGCCAACCCCCGATTACAGAATAAGTTCCATCCTCTCTTTGGATCTGATGGAGAGGAAGATGTTAGAAGGTTTACAATATCACCTCCACCAGCAATGCAGTATGAGGCTCCACCAAGGACAGGAGGAGGTCGTATGCCGGCCTCAGGACAGTTCTACATCGAGTTGATGGGGCTTACAAACGATTAGAGTTTGGGGCCTAATTTGATTTATGATCGGTCATTCATCGCTACGTGGGTGAGCACCTTCCACAAGAGAGGGCCAGAGAGGCCCATGTATCAGCACATATTACTAGCAGGGAGAGGCGTAGGGCATATGCCCACCTCTCGCCTCTTATGGGTTATCTCGTCGTTACCGCATTATGATAGCATTCTTTTGACGGGTACTACCCACCATGGGAGGATAGTTCCTGCATCGAGAGTGTCGGTGCTGCCTCCACCACACCACTCTACTCCACGTCCATCATCTCCAGCATAAGTTCCATCTTCCACGGTTCCATCAAAGGCCATGAAGGTAGCATCTGGGAAAAAAAGCTCCACTGGTGATCCGACTACGCCAAGAGATCCCATTTCATCCACACCATCGAATGAGGCAAGGTTGAGCTCTCCTTCTTGACCTCTTACTCCAGTTATGGTGAAAAGGGAATGGTGACCTCGAAGCATTGTAGTCAAGCCATCACCACCACCACCGCAGCAGATCATGGAGATAGTAACAACAGAGAGACAAGGAGACAGTACCATTGTCCCTATGACTATAGATCCTCCCAGGAGTACCACTCCACCTAAATCTAGTGAAAGTTAGGAGCATGTATCCTCCATTGAGCGTAGTCCTCACAAGACTAGCTCTCCAGCATCAGGGGAGGTTAGATGTATTTCTGTTCATGACAATGATCCCGCCGCCAGTCAGCTACGATCATTTGTACCTTCCTAGCTAGACCACTCCCTAAATGAAATTATGGCATAATATCTTATGGAGAAGGAGGAAATCCTATGGTATGCTTGGTCTGACCTAGAAGAAGAAAAGGTTAGCTTTGATCCCAATGAAGATGATATGTTAGAGGACTCAGCAGAGGTGCATATGGTTAATACTAGGGGTTCTCTCATTTGAGATCAGCAGAGTTTGGAAGGTGCTATGGCTGAGCAGGATGATACATCCTACTCGACCCAACACCTCCTTCAGCAACTCAAATAGAAGGATGAGCAGATTGATAAAATGGGAAAGAGGCTTGAAGATTTTATAGCAGCAATTTTGGCACTTTAGAATCAAGCCCCAGATACCCTTCCTACTATTGTAGAGACCGGTTAGCTCGAGTTGTTGCATGTCTTGGATCAAGCCAAGACTTTACTTCCAGTAGAGCAAGGTAGCACCAGCTTGTATAGGAAGGTAGTGGATAGTACCTCCATACAAGAAAAAAATATTAAACTCATGGTTAAGCAGCAAGTGAGAGAAGCATTGTCATAAGTTTGAGGTGGTTCATCGGTTCCAAATGGTAGACCCTACTCAGAGGAATTTGATGGTATCCAATATCTTTTGGGTTTTGTGCCTCCTTCTTTCAAGAGATTTGATGGCAGTGGAAACCCATGCCAGCATATAGTGCATTTCAGGGCCAGCTGTTGCAACACTGGTGGCAGCGATGTGTTACTATTCTATCTTTTATCAGTAGTTTAGTGGGCATAGCCTTTGATTGATGCACTGAACTCCCAAACAGTTCAGTGAAGACTTTTGTTGAGTTGGAGCAACTCTTTATTAAGAGGTTTGCTAGAGCTCATCAAAGAGTAACTGTGGGCTATCTTGTTGTAGCACAATAGCACCCCGGTGAGTCCCTTATTGACTATATTCTTAGATTGCATAATTTTAGTATGAATTTCAAACTGTAGCTATCTGAACAGCATGCCATTAAAATTATACTAAAGAATATTCAAGGCCCGATCGCCTTCAAGCTCAAAGGTTTTACCATCAAGACATTTTAGAAGCTAATCAACAAGGTGGCTAGTCTATAAGAAGTGGCCAAACAGTTGCCTTTTCAAAACCAACCATCAAAGCCAAAGCCACAGAAGGCCTATGAGAAGAAGCCGGTAACATTGGATAAGGGGAAGCAACCTGAGAAGTGAGAGACCTCGAGCTCCATAGCCATCACTTCACCTCCCTCTCCACCCTAAAGCCATCCCATCGGTCACCATAGTAGCCTCTATGCCCGCCTCCTCCTCAGCCATACTTACAACAGCGGTACACATACCCGCCCTTAGGTAGCTACCATCCACCTACTCTTTTGGATAAATTAAACAAAACTTATTCATTTAAGAGGGGGGTAGTTAGAAAAATATTTAAGAGCCTCTTAAAGAAACCTGATTTTTAGCTACCTGAGCCTAGGAAGCCGAAAGAAGTGGGCAGGAGTAATGATCCTAACTTTTTCCCCTACCACCGCATGCTAGGCAATGTTTTGGAGGATTTCTTCACATTTAAGGACAGGCTTGAGCATAGCTACAAGAACGGTGCCATAATTATCCCAAAGGAATATCTAGTGGAACAACCATCCAATTCTGTCAGGGTAATCCTTGGGGATACTTGCAATCCTCTCAAAACTAAAGAAGGTTGTGATATCTTTTTATCCCGAACCTCTAAAAAGATTATTTTAAAAATCAAGAAACTTTCCTTGTAGGTTCCTGAGGTAGCTCGAACCTCCAACATCAAGGAAGGTGTGCAAGTTTTCAAAGATAACTTGGGGAAGCGGGAGCTCAGTGAAGCCCATAGCTAGCTAAGGCAAACCAATGATCAAGCCTATCCTCCATTCCACTGTTGCAACTACTACTTTAGCCGACACTTCTACTTCAGCTAGCTCTTCTTCTAGTAGACATCTTATATCGGCAAATGAGGGTATCAAATCCCTCACCCAACTTACTTTACTAGATTTCTACTATGTACCTCCTTTTAAATCCAAGAAATTGAGGAATAAAGCTAGTTTGAATTACATCCGTGTCACTTATGATGGGTTGTTTGATTCTACTCCTTTAGAAAACTCTTCAAGCCTAAATAATAATTATAATAACTCTAATCTTCCCTTTTCTGATTCAAAGATAGACCTTCCATTTTTGAATACTATGGGTTCACCTCTTGAGATAGACTTGGAATCATCTGATTTTGAGGGTCATATAGGAAAAGCTGTAGGTGAGCCTGACGAGCAGGTAGAATTTTCCACTAAACTGTCATAAGAGATCACCAAAGTTAACCTCCGTAGTGGCAAAGTTCTACCTCCTAGGATTACACTACAAGATAAGAGAAAATAATTCATTGGTACTAATGAGTAAGAAGCCCCTCCACAGGATGCTAAACCCATGGATATGCTTGTGGAGGATCAGCCCAAAGTTGATTACAATATTCTCGCTCACATAATATAGTTGTTAGCTAAGCTAACCGTATATGATGCCCTTATCTTATCCAAAGAGGTGAGGGAATCATTAATTAAGGCTCTTCTTGATCGAGAGATATGCTTAGCTCTGCTGACCGTTATTGGAGAGGAGACATATTATGCAAGAGAAGCCCAAGGAGTCACATTTACAGATGAAGACCTTCTTCTAGGGGACATGCAGTACAACTGTCCCCTCTACATCATAGTCGATATGGACAGATTCAGATTCTCCAGGATTTTGGTTGATTCAAATGCATCAGTGAACATTATAAGTCTAAAGACCCTTGCCTAATTAAAGATTGACATCTCTACACTCTAAGGAGATTGGATGATGTTGAGAGGATTTAATGAATAGGGTGAGAGGGCTTTTGGCTCCATAGTGTAACCTTTGGAAATAAGTGATTGGAAGACCAAAGCCAAGTTCTATATAATTAATTCAAATATATCATTAACTGCTTTACTCAGTAGGCCTTGGATACACCAGAATAAGGTGATTCCATTCTCTCTTTATCAGTGTATCAAGTTTTGAAAAGATGGGATCAAATACTGTGTCAAAGGAGATGAAAAGTCATTTTTAGTTAGAGAGGTTGAGATATGTGAAGATGTGACCTACTATCTTCCTCAAAATCAAAATATCTATTCTCGAGAACTTGGCCGAAATTTAAATACAAAATAGAAAGAAGAAATAGAAAAGTAAAAAAAAAAAGAAAAAGGAAAATACAAGTGTGCGAGAAAAGTCCACCGACGAAAAGGTAGAGCCCCATGTTACATTTCACCCATAGTTCATTCCACCGTATGAACATAGGGTAGGATGACTTGACTTCTACAGAGGCAAATCGAGGAGGAGGAAGACCCCCTGGTCAACAGCCAGCCAACAGGGGCTATGTTACAGTCCACAGGAGTACTCCTACTATTCGCGTAGACTTGGAATCCAGCTCAGAGGATGAGTCTCATGTGATTAGCATACTAAACAACCCCTCTCAGTGGGTTTTATTGGAGGTGACACTCAAGCCAGATAGTAATGAAGACTAGGCCTCCAAGCAAAGCACGAATGTATTCAAATCACAATTGTGTAAAACTATTAGGTAGTAGTCAGGAACTTTAGCTCTAACCTCACTTTCCTCTTAAAAAGTTGAAATTTTAGTAGTTAAGGAAGCCCCTAGGTCTACCATGGATGTCAAGCTGAAGAGATTCCTATTGGGATCATCATCCTTAAGTCCAAAAGCTGATGTAAAACTTGAGGATAATTCATATAAAGATTTAATGAAATTACCTTTTGAGTGGTACTCACCTTGTGTTCTTAATCTTGCAAGGAATGGTTTGATTCCTTATACATGGTCCAAGCACAGGTCAGAGTATTTTGAGAAGCTATAGAACAACAAAGGTAGGGATGCACAATCACGAACAAGATTAGGATTTGATACAGTGGGTCCAGTCAATGATGACGATTACTACTTAGTTGTCACCAATCATCTGGAGTCTAATAGGTTGTTGTCAAACCACACTAACACTTATGAGGAGGTGTGTTTAGAAACTTCACATGATCCAGATGATCTTCAAATCAATGATGCATCTCTAGAATTTATAGAAGAAATCCATTCAACCATCGACATGCTCAAAGAAAACAACCTCAGGACAGAAGAGATCCACGCTCTACATACATCAGTTATCTTTTGAATGAAGAAGAAACCAATGACTTAGTTAGGCTATTGACTGAGTTTAAAGACTATTTTGCATAGAGCTATGAAGTGATGCCCTAATTATCTCCTAACGTAGCAGTCCATAAACTAGCAATAGACCCTAACGTTAAGCCTATCAAGCATGCTCCTAGATGCATGCAATTAGTCGAATAGGTCATCATCAAGTTAAGAACCGATCAATGTTTTTAAGAAAAAATACCCTACCTGGTTAGCCAGTGTCATACCAGTTAAGAAAAGGAATGACCAAATTTGCATATGTGTCAATTTCAGGGACTTAAATAAGGCATATCCTAAGGTTGAATTTCCAGTTCCTATACCAGAATTAATGATGGACATTACCTCATCTCATGCAGTATTCTCCTTTATGGATGGGTCATCTGGCTACAACCAAATCAAGATGGCCCCTAAGGATAAAAGAAATACTACTTTTTGAACCCCGATCGAAATCTATCGTTATAGGTCATGCCTTTTGGCCTTAAAAATATTGGTGCCACATACCAACGGGCCATGACTCATATCTTCAATGAACTCATTTATCATGAAGTTGAATGCTATGTTGATGATCTAGTAGTCAAAAGCAGAGAAAAGGAAGACCATCTCTTTGACTTGAGAATAATTTTCAAATGGTTAAGATAATTTAATCTCAAAATGAATCCCTTGAAGTGTGCATTCGGAGTAGCTTCAGGGAAGTTCCTTGGGTTCGTTGTCCGACACTAGGGAATAGAGATAGACCCATAAAAGATCAAAGCTATCTTAGAAATGCCACTCCCTAAAATTCTAACTCAGCTTAGATCGTTCCAAGGATGGTTGGCGTATCTAAGACGATTTATCTCCAATCTATCAGGGAGATGCAAGACATTTTCAGAACTTATCAAAAAGGATATCAAGTTCAAGTGGGATGAAAAGTGCCAACATGCTATTGAAGACATCAAACAATATTTGGTGAAGCTACCAGTTCTAGTAGCCCCTACCCTAGGAAAGCTGCTCATCCTTCACATTGCTGCATTGGATGGCTCTCTCAATGCTTTGTTGGCCCAAGCTAATGATGAAAGGAAAGAGAATGCTCTCTACTACCTCAGCCATCATCTAATCCCTGCTGAAGCAAATCCACCTATTGAGAAACATTGCCTATTTCATCGTCACATCTCAAAAGCTACACCATATACTTTCTCATAAGGTGGACTTGATTTCAAGAATCAATCCACTAGATCCCATGACATTATCCGGATGGTTGGCATGTTGGTCCATGATTCTCTCAGCTTTGATATCACATTCTGCCCTTCATGCGGTGAAAGGATAAGCACTAGTGAATTTCTTAGACACCAACTTCTCGCGATTAGTGATGATCTCCCTGATGAACAAATCATGAACTTATGAGAGGTTGACAATTGCCGCTGGAAGCTGTATTTTGATGGTGCGGCTTCCTTTCAAAAATGAGAAGAACCATGATCTACTCTTCCAGAAAAGGTAGAGTTAGGAATTATTTTCTTAACTCCAAACCACGATGTGATGAGATTCTCATGCTATCTATCCAATCCATGCACCAACAATGAAGTTGAGTATGAGGCTTTGATTGTCGATCTAGAGTTAGCCATTATAGTGTGTGTCAATAGCATCAACATCTATGGGGATTCTCAGTTGGTTGTCAACCAGTTTGTCAGGTCCTATAAAGTTCTAAAGCCTAATCTTTCTCATAATCACAAGTACACCATGAAGCTATCGGCCCAGATCCTTGAGGTCACCATCTTCAAGGTTCCCATGGAGAGAATGAAGAGATGCTTTGGCCAAACTCCCAAAAGAATTGGCATGTTTGGAAGATGAGTCCATTCCAATAAGGGTTCAAAATAGATAAGTCCATCTCTTATTGATGTTGAACTCATCGAGACTTTCTCTTGAAGGGGAGGTTACCGTTCCCGAAAAGGATGAGTAGCTAGATTGGAGGCAACCATTCATGGATTACTTAACTAAAGGTAAACTACCTCAAGAGAAGTCGCAAACGATAGGGTCAACCTCAAAATTTAAAACTTAAAATGAAAACAAATCTAATCCTCCTCCTAGTGGAGTCAAATTAAACAAATAAAAAAAACAAAATCAACCAACCTCCCTCGGTGAAATTAATCAAATAAACAAATCACCTCCTCAGAGATGCAAATCTTCTGATTCCCTAGTGGAACCAATTCAATTGAACTTGCTCGGTGGAGGGTTCATATTTTATATCCCCAGCAGATCCAAAATTATAAACCCTCGAGGAATTTTACAACCTCTCATCCCTAATGGATGACTTGAACTTGCTCCCCTAGTAGAGAGACTTCACATTTCCATCCCAGGCACCAAATCAAAACAAACAAATCAAATCAAATTTCCCCAGTGAGACTCAAATTAAATCAAACCTCTTATCCGTGGATGACTTCAACCTTTTCCCCTAATGGAACTCAATCCCTAGTGGATTTCTCCTTCACTCTCTTATGACTTTGACATAAGTAGAATTGCATTGCACTAAGCTCTTGATTCCATCTACACTTTAAGTTTGGAGTAGATCATTTCAATTTGTGCTTGCAATCACTCGAGCATTGTTGATCTTCTCGGTCAACACCAATACGTGTGGTATGCCTTGTTAGTCACACCACACCTATTGGGCGCCATTTGTTGACCTCACTTTTGGAGTGAGCTCTCAACTTCTCCATCCTAGACTCCTCTAGCACTAAGAGTTCTAAAGTCTTAAGACACTTCTAGTGATTAGGTGAACATTTAACCTAACCATAGAGACTTAGAACAATTAGCCATAAGAATAGGTTATGCCTTAGGGGTATTAGGAAAACTTGCCTACCCTATAACTTGAACCAAATCCTTGCTTCCTTCTTTCAAATCAATTCCAAATTTTTCAAATTCAAATCAATTCAAAATGCAAATCAATCTAAATTCAAATCAATTCCAAATTCAAATCAAAATTCAAACCAATTTCAAACTCAAATCAAATCTATATCTTCAATCAATTCCAATTCAATTGATTTTCTCAAATTCAAATCAATTCCAAAATCTAAATCATGAATTAATTCAAAATGATTGAAATCCATGATCAATTCTAAATCCTAAAATCTTTTCTAAGCCTTTTGATTTGACCTTATGGACTTTGCCTAACTTTCAAATCCAAATCAATCCCAACTCAAAAGATTTTTTCATAACCCATTTATAATCTAATTTATATTCACAAATATAAATGAAATATAAATCCAAATAGCCAAAATCAATTCAAAACTAAACCTAAAATCTAACAAATAATCCAATATATACTCTTTCAAGCCAAAATATTAAACTCCTCCAAACAGAACCAAATCAATTCCAACTTAAAAGAATTTCTCATAACCCATTTATATTCTCATTTATATTCACAAATATAAATGAAATATAAATTCAAATAACCAAAACCAATTCAAAACCCATATCCAAATCAAACCAAAATCCAACTTATACCCTTTCAAGTAAAATTCTTGAACTTAGCAAAATCAAACTCAAACCAATCCAAACCCTTGGATTTACTTTATGATTCAATCAATCCTTTAATCATGAATTTAAATATAAACACAAACTTCAATCACCAAACCAAAATCAAACCAACCCAGGTCAAACCCAAGTCAAACCCAAGTTCACTCTTTTGACTTGAGATTATGAATCGAGAACCCATTTGCTCCAAATCACTTGCAATTGAATTTATATTTCCATCATAGGTCCATATGTGAGTTCAACCAAACTTGAATCAAGCCTTGATCAAATCAATTGACCCACTTAGGCTCACTAACCCAAAGTGACCTAAAGCACCTTTTGAGCCAAATTCCAATCGACTAAATTGGATTGAACTAAGCCCATCCAAATCTCACATTGTGAACAACAATCATCATAGGATGATCAATTACTCAAATTGGGTCAAACCAAGTTAAACCTAGTTGTTAACCAAGTCAACACTAAACCAAAATGAAACCCAAACTAGCCAATATCTGCCATAGGCCAAATTGATTGAAACCATTGATCTAAACCAATTCATAACCAGTGATTGAACATGATCAAGCCATCAATTGAGCCAAACCTAGCATAATTGGCCACTTGACCCAAGTTGACCCAACTTGACCAAACTTGACCTAAAAAATCAAAATGGGTTAAATCTTGATCTAAGCCAAATTGATTGCAACCAATGGGTCAAATTAATTCTAAAATGATTGTTAAACTTGACCAAAGCCTCAATTGGCCAACTAGACTCAACCTAGCCCAATTAACCATGAACCCAACTTGACCTAAAAGGTCAAACCAACTTGAAATCAAACCAAAGCTTACAATACATTTCAAATAATCAACTAAACCAAAACCAACCCATGACCTAACGTAATTAGATCAAATAGGTCAAATTGGTCAACTTGACCCATTTGACCTAAGTGAACTCAAATAAACCAAAACCAAATATAAATCAAATTGAACCAAACCAATGATACCAAAACACTTTAAATGGTCATATGAACTTGACCTAGCCATTAGTTTGACCCAATTTGACCAATTGGTCAACTTTACCTAAGTTGACCCATTTTGACCTAAATGAGTCAACTTGAGCCAAATCATATCAAATTAACTCCAAATTCATTCAAAATTGGCACAACCAATTTTTCAATCATTTCAAATCTGGCTAAATCAAAATCAAAGCCAAATGACCATTTTACCCCTAGGTAAAAGGGTAACCTATCGACAAATCCTCTTAGAATTTGGTCAATTCCTTCTCATGGCCACATGGCATACTCTTAGTGGTCTATTTGGACACCAAGGAAGTGCACATGACCCAATGGGTTTGGGCCAAACCCAACCCAAGGCCAAAATGACTCATCCAATGAATTTTCTCCACTTGGAATCCCTCCTACTCATTTAACACACATGCACATCATTCCACTACCAAAGTCAAAGCACTTGGAGCTCCTAACAACCAAAACAACCCATTCTATAAGGGCAACTGATGGAAGAACAAACATTAACCATCCGATCCAAGTAGTGGGAGATATACTCTCCCTCATTTCCTCTCAAACAAACTCTCTTGCATTCGATTGAGCTTAGAGGATCAAAGCATTCAAAGTTTCTAAAGCATTTTGAAGCTCTCAAAAATTTACCACTCGATTTTCTCCATGGCAAATAGGGGAGGTGGGAGAAATTTCCACTTCACTAATCCTCAACCAAACCTTAATTCACTTGGCAAGCACCATCAAGGAGAAAAGTCGAGCTCACCCAAAGCTTTTCCCAAGCATCCAAGCCATGGGAAGGGGGACCTTGACCAAAGCCACGAGCCATTGGAGGGAGCTTTGGTCAATTGGGATATATACTTTAATTTGAAGCTCGAAACCCTCAACAGAGCTTCATCTCCACTACAAAGCTACCTCCTCCTTAAAAGTGTGATAGCCTCAGGTGGGTATGACTCAAAATCGAGCCTCCATTGAAAACTACTTGGTCTTTTGTGAAGGGAATTATAATCCCAATAGAATTCCACCGTTGGATGTTCTTCCCTATGCTTCTTGATGGTGTGAGTTTAATATCAGCCTAATCTAAGCTCAAGTGAGCTCGGATCAAGCCATGGAGGATGACCTCTAGCCGCACAAAGGGGGATGAATCATGGGCCATCCATCCTATGTGTTTTGGATGGACCTTGATTAAAATATGTTAGATCCATTGATTTAATCCTTTATAAGTTTAATTAATCGCCCAATCGATGGACGCCCGTGGGAAAGAATCGCGTCGCTTTGTGGACGCCACCCATGATTGCCACGAATGCGCTACATGGCACCCACAGGAAATTAGTTATAATTATTTAAATACCTAGAAACTTCAAATTCATAACTAGAGAAAAATCCAAAAATGTAAACTGTTCACTCAAGGATATAAAGGGGAATAATATAAAATTAAGTTTAATTGATTTTGAACAATAACCTTCCCTCAATTTTGGTTTTATTGGGGATGTTATTATGTTAATTACTTCTTAATTACTTTAGTAATTAATTTCAAATCCCTAGGGTTAATTAGTGGGATGACCTCTGCCTCCTATGATTTTCTTGGAATTTATTATTGAATTAATTTAGGTAATTGCTTATTTCATCTCTAATCACTCTCTTAATTAATTAAATGATTAATTAACTTATTAAATGGTGATAAATTCATTAAGCTTTTAATCACCTTGGAGTTAGACTTCAAAATGAGATTAGGATTCCTTTTCAAAATCTTTTCCCCTAAGTCAATTTCATTTGAATAATGACTTAATTAATTTACAAATTGATTAATGATTTAATCACTTCATTAAATACCATTATTAACCTAACTCAAACTAAAAATTAATCCAAAAACTTAATCATCTAAATCTTGGGTAGGTCCTTACGTAGTCAAAAGCTTAAGTTAAGTTTAAGGAAATTATAGTCAACCCACATGTGTGGGAGGGTTCTGAAAGTACTTAATGAAAACCCTTTAGCTTAATTAATTAATAATTATGAGACAATTGCATTAGGCCCCTTTATTTCTTAAGTGCATTTCTATTTATATTCCATGTGATTGCATATCATATGTTGTCTCATAATTACTTAAATAATTATGTTAAGGTCGAGGTGAGTAATTAATGAATTTAATTTACATCTTAACCTAAACAAAACATAAAATTAATCTAATTGTTCTAAAATTAAACTAAAATAACTCACACATGGGGGAAAATGGGTTAGGACCAGCAAACACTTTTCACATTTTCTAATTCAAATTAAATTGAAAACTAAAAATCTTTTAAAAGTATTTTGATTCACTTTGAATAATCTTATCTTATAGAATTGTCTTTAGAAATTAATTAGGGTGAATAAAACCATATGCTTACATTACTTTATCTCTTTCCAAGCAAGCTAAATTTTATTTGCCATATGAAACCATGCATTCATCTCTTTTGGGAAAGTTAATCAAATAAAATATTTCCTTTATGTCAAATTGCATTTTGGCTAAAGTAAGAATATGAGTGGCTATTATCATTAATTAAACCAAAAATTATTTTCAAAACATATAAATCAAATATTGCAAAAATGAAGTGGTGCTACTTATAAATATTTATAAGCTTGCATGTGACTATAATATGAGATGTGCTTTATGTGATTTTCTTCACTTCCCTTAACATGGATTTGGATAGGATTTGCAAAGTGTATAGTTCATTTGAAAAGAACATAACACTTGCTTAAATCCATTCCTATACACTTCCATGTTATGACTTAGGAAGAACCTCCACATTACACATGTAAATTAAATAACTAAATCAAACAAAAATCTTTCGCATGATTCTTCATCCATTAATTTCTATTTGTACATGCACTTATATTTAAGAAAAGTGGTATATTAGTCTGGACATCCTGGGGTTACGAGGCTTTAAATAACCTTAATAAGTGTAGAAAGTATAAGTTATGTCTTTGATACATGTGAATGTGCATTTTGCTAATGGATAAAAGAATCCCTCTTTTCTACTTAACAAAAACATGCATTCATGAAATACTCAAATTTTCCTAAATAACATCTCTTAGCATTCATCATCAAAGTGTGCTAAATTTTTACATTCTCATGTATAGTTATGTTTAGGATCATCCATATGCATCGTATACATGGTTGAAAGAAATAAATGGTTGTGTGTTATGTGATAGTAATTCACCTTAATTAATCCTAAGATGCCTTTCTTATTGAATAGATTTATTTAGAGTAAATCTAAACTTAGGGTTAATTAAAACACTTAACAAAACATTCACCCAAAGAAAAATTATGAATGAATCCCCCTTAGAAATCACTTAAGGTAGGGAAGAAAGAGAAGTTCTATTCTCTTTTCTTCTCTTTACAATACTTAGTAATTAAGTATTGGTTCATTCAAATTAAATAAAATCACTAAGTAAAATTAACAAACCAATTAAATCACATAAACTATAACCACCCTTCTTAACTTAAACCTCTCACACTTAGAAATTTCCAACCTTAAAGCCTAGCTAAGACATGCCACACAAGCCTTAAATGGCACACACACATTAGACTAAGTTACCATTTCTAGCTCTATGTTAGGGTGATGCATGGTTTGATGCCTGGTTTTATTTTGTAGTGTAATGTTTTAGACTGGATGTTAGGGTGTATGTGTGTAGACCGATTGGTAGTGCAATTTTAGCCTAATCATGTCTTCTGCAAGGGATTATGCTTAAAGGAGCACTGTAATAAAAAATTATAAAAATACTTTTACTATGCTTTACACCCTAAGCATAATCCAAATTAATATAGGTGAACTTAATTACCCATGTGTGTAGTGCTAAGTCCAAACTACTCATATACATGCTTGGGTTGTTTGGTATGTTTAGCTAATCTCTATTTTGTAGGTTTAATTAGATTTACTTTTCCAATTTTCATGTAATTTTACAATTAAGATTTGGAATGAATGTTATGGGGGATTAGGATGAGCATTGGTCATAAGATTAAGTCTTATGCACCATGTGAAGCCTTGGAGCAAACTACATCCCAACCAACCAAAAGAAGGAAAGAAAAGAAAGAAAGAAAGAAAGAATTGAAGAAATGAAGAAGGAAGGATGATGAATGAATACCCCCATAACATGAATTTATTCTAAGGTGTAATTATTCATTCGTAATATGGGTTGTATAAGGGCAGAACTTGGCTACTTATTTCTTTTCGGGTTCGTGCGGTGGAGCTCGATCACACATGGCCTCTTATTCTTTTGCACTAGCTTTATAAAATTGTTTAATGTTTGTTTAGTTTGTGCAATTAAGATGGCATGCTTTTCCTTAGTTTCTTCATTGATTAATGAGTGGCCTAGATGCGATTAGGCTCTTAGGGAAAAATAGATTCTCTATCCAATTAATTAACTCAAAAATCAAAATTAAACAACTCATAACCTCACCTAAACCCTAGGACATAAATCAAGAAAAATAAAAGATTTAGATAGTTGGATGTTTTATGTTTCACATCTTGCATAAAATCATCTTGCTTCACTATTTTTAATGGAGGGCTTCCACCTTTGCTAGAGAACATGGCTTGACCTTTGAGAGCCCTGGTGGAAACACACCTCCTTCTTGCTGATTTTGGCCCATAACCAATTTCTGATGCATTAGGCATACAAATCCCATAGCCTATGTCAAATGAAAATGTCCAAAAAATAAAAATGAAACTTAATAAAATTTGCATTTGATTAAGTCATTACTCATGCCCTTCATGATCTAGTCTCTTAGAAAGTGTGTTTAAGAACTTGGTCTTCTTTCTAAATAAATAATAATTTAGCTATCTTGCAAAAGCATAAGACTTGCCTATATGTATTTAAAATCATAGGAGGAGTTAGTTGGTGGCCACCTCCAGGCGGTTGTAAGTCTAAAAGTCGGATGGTTTGTCCTCTCTCATGGAGGTAAACCATATGCCCACTTTCACCTTAGATTTAGGCCATGCCTTGGCCCTCGCCAAGGCTCCCTAGATTTAGGATCTGAGGTTGCTTCTTCCCTTTGTGCACTATAAGCATAAATTCTCGGCTCTTAGGCATTTCTATAATCTTATGTTGTGGAATTGTAAACCCTAGATTTTTAATAAAAATTCAACTCAAATACATAATTCATCTCAATTTCAAACAATGTAAAGCTTAACAATAGGTTAGTTTGGGATGCTTACAAGGCTTCCTAGTATCATGAGCATCCCATGCTTTTTTCCCTTTGGTTCTGAAATTAACTCCCTTCTTTTGATCAATCCCACTTAATTTTCCAAAAAAAATAAACCAATTGATTCATAGTCCTATCTTTGAAATCTTTGGAAACAATGATCATTTATCTTAATCGAGAGTATTCTTAAGGAATCTCATTCCTTAGGATATAATTAACTATGGGGGCTTGCCTCCATAGGAAACTTAACAAACTCAGTTTAAAATAAACCATGCTTTACTTTTCCATGTAAAGTAGGGGAAGAATCTCTGGTATATTTGAAGACCCGTCATCTTTAGGAGTCCTTATTAGGTGATCAGGCCTATTATAGGGTGATGACTTCTGTCTCTCAAGATAGTTCATTCCTCAATGTCGCACCAGATCACCTTAATAAGTACATCTGCAGATCGATGCGGTATCCAACTAACATATTTTTGTTTTCATTTACCTCATAGATGAAGATAAAAATAAACCCCATAAGAATATAAATGATGAAATAAATGATCCATGGGAAAATCACTTGAGTTTTGAGTTTATTTGAATTTGGTTAAGGATAAGTTCATAGGATAAAATCAAAGGGCTTAGGAAAGATTTTGGAATTTTAATTTAATCATAGGTTTCAATCATTTGATTTGGAATTGATTTATGATTTGGACTTGGAATTTGAATTTGAATTTGAGGTTTGGTTTGAAAGAATGAAGCAAGGATTGGGTTCAAGGCTATAGGGTAGGCAAGTCTTTCTAAATTCCTAAGGCATACTCTATTCCTATGGCTAAACCTTCTAAGTCTCTAGGCTTAGGTTTAGTGTTCACATAATCACTATAGTGTCTTAAGACTAAGGAGCTCTAGCATCTAAGAGTCTAGATGGGATGGGAAGTTGAGAATTCACTCCAAAATTGAGATCAATATGGTGATTGTAGGTTTCATTTATATTTGTGAACATGATTGAAGGTATGATTGATTCATGAGAAAATTAATTGAATTTGGGGTTTGGATTGAAGGAATTTGGCTAGGTCCATAGGATGGGGTTATAGGACTTAAGAAGGGTTTGAGTGATATTTTAGATTTGGTTTTGCTCATTTGAATGTAGATTTGATTCATATTTGAGAAGATGATTGAAGAAGTAATTGATTCGTGGGAAAATCAAATGATTTTGGATTAAATTTGAGGGTAATTTGGCTGAGTCCATATGATGGGTTCATTGGGCTTACATTGGATTTTGACTTAGTTTGATTTAGATTTGATTATTAAAATGTATATTTGATTTATATTTGTGGACATGATTGAAGATATGATTGATTAATTAGAAAATACATTGGATTTGAAGTGATTTGAAGGAAAATTTTGCTAAGCTCATGAAGGTAGGTCATAGGACTTAGAAAAGAGTTAGATTTAATTTAATTTAATTTAGGTCTTTTGATTTGATTTGATTGGTTTATAATTTGATTTATTGATTGAAGAGTTGAATTGATTTATAAGAGAATCAATTCAGCTTGATTTGGTTTGAATTTGGTTAAGGCTAACTCCAAAGGACAAGAATCACAATACTTAAGCTATGTTTATCAGAGTTTGGGTTTTAAATTTTGATCATAGGTTTTAATCATTTGATTTGGATTTGGATTTAAGTTTTGGTTAGATATGAATTGAATTTGGTTATGGTTTAAGAAGGTGAACATGGGTTTGGTTTAAGTCATGGGATAGGTAGATCAACTTAGTCCCTAAGGAATAACTTAATCCTATGGTTGACCCTTCTAAGTCTCTAGGCTTAGGTTATGTGTTCACTTAATTGCTGACAGTGTCTTGAAACTAAAGAACTCTTAGTGTCTAGATGATTCCTAGATCTATGATGAAGAGATTGAGTCTTCACTCCAAAAGTGAGGTCAACAGTGTTGAAGTTGAAGAGAGGTATACTACTACCCTTATACACAAAAACTTAATACTTGAGAGAGGATGTCATAGTCTTAGAGGTAGGATAGAAAATATTATTACACAAAGGAGTTATGAGAGCTTTGTATATAATACTCATGCATGTATTATTCCTTTCAGAATTTTTTATTAAAGCTAAGGAACATCGAGATTTTATATTTTTTGTGAAAGGGAAGTGGATTAGTTTTGATAGTACTACAATAAACAACATTTATAAGTTAAAAGGATAAAAATAACGAATACACTACTTATTATAATGGACATCCTAATTTCAATGCGATCAATAGGTACCTCATTAAAAAAAGTCTCATAAATAATGGAAGAAGAAGGATGGGAAACTGATTACTTTTTTTTGTTACTGACATGACTATTGATACAAGATCTTAACACTATTTCATGTCTTCCAAGTTAATGCCAGCAAGGTGACTAGGGATAGAGTTGCCCTTAAATTTTTTTATTCATAAGATTTGTCCTAACTCTATTCTTAATATGATAAAGGTTAGTATTGTAGTGAGTTATGCACATCATTCTATTATTTATCAACTTTGCATTTAGGTTGGTGTTTTAAGAGATCCATCGAAGGTGCAGTTATTTGCTAGAACTACTCTTACTAGAGAAAATATTTTAGCATAAGAATCTAAATATGATCCTAGTGAGAGTTCCTCCCAATGCACACCATCCTATAGCCTTAATCCTTTAAGACTATGAGTGAGCAGTTGCTTGATTTGAGTGAACATGGAGATGAGAGGATCAATAGGAGATGTGGAGAAAGTTTGATTATTATTTAGAGCAACAATAACAATAATTTACATATATGACTAAGTACAACTACCATAACATACATGTTCCGTAACTACCACTACATGTTGGGTTGAGAGACAAGCAAAAGTATGAGAAAAGGAAGAAGGGGAAGAAGAAGAAGGAGACTGAGGAGTTCTAATGGTTTTTTATTTATTTTATGTATTTGTTTAGTTTTTTTTATTGCTGAATATTATAAAAACAAAGTTTGGGGGAATTTAAAGAGATCTTGTTCATTTCAATGGCTTTATGAAGTATTGTCTATTATAAAAACTAAGTTTGGGGAACTTAAAGAGATTTTGTTAGTTTGATGTTTTAAGAAGTATTGTCTCAAGCAGACAATGCTATAGTATATTTATAGTTTTCAATGTTTATTAAAACTTAAATAGTTTATTATTGCTTGTCTTCATTAATTGTATGCTATTTTTTGGAACATGGGCTATGTTTGGTTAGGCAAAACATTAGAATTAAAAATTAAATAATAGTTTAAAAAAAAATAGCCCTAGCATTAAAATTATTAAATAATGAATTATAAACTAAACTATTAATAATTAAACTTTTTTATATAAGAACTAATACTTTCTAATGAATTAAGGATCTTCATAACACAAACTACACTTTATAAAATTGATATCATTGTTATTTTTATAACAAAATTATGACTACTATTAGAGTTTGATACATATAGTAAAATTAATAATTTATTTGGATTGATATTATATACATAAAGAGCATGGTCAAGTATGAAAATCAATAATGCTAAAGATTCTTGGCCAATAAAGTGATCTTCTCGAAATAATAGAGAGAGAGAGAGAGAGAGAGAGAGAGAGAGAGAGAGAGAGAGGGGGGGGAATACTTAAGGCAAAGTATCATACAATAATACTACTTGACATTCCTCTTATAATCTAAGCAATTCAATGAATTTATTAACTTTAACTAAATGTGTTGAATTTAAGGGAGAAAATTATGTTTTGATTATTTAAATAAAATTGATAACTATTTATATCAATCAATTGGCTAAAATTCTTAGGAATCAACTATTAAGGAGACTTACTTCAAAATAAATATTAGTTTAAGAATTTTGGCTATTATAGTTTTTCTATATTTCATGTTTAATAATCGAATATGCAAGACTATTATTCAATTGAAATCATTTTTTAAAAAATTTTAATATGAAATTACTTTAAGGATTTATGCAAATACACAGAATTACTTGAGGACAAGTAATAATTTGAGTTTGGGGATATTTTAATTAGTGAGAAAATTTAATTAAATTATTATTTTTATGCTTAATTAATATTTACTTATGGTTTATTTTAATATTTTGTTAATATTTTTATATAATTTATCATTTAAGAGAAAATAATAAAATTAAAATTTTCAAGGAGAATACTAGCTTAACACCAATGATGAACAAATTGGATGCAAAGATAAGAAATCAATGCTGAAATGCTAGATTACTAGTGATGTGAGGATATAATTTCTAAAAGTTTGGACATAAAGATAGTGAGCTCAATGTCTTGGTGCCACTAGCAAAAGTATTATAGTGCCAAAAGATGCCAAAGAAGTCAAAAAGTGCATGAAGACAGTATGTTGAGCACCTTGGCATTAAAGAGCTAGTGTCTGCTATATCCCTTCTATTAAAAGTAAGAAGATAGGGAGTTCAACATTGCAGTGTCATGAATTGATTGATTCATTTTTAAAATAGCGATAGACATCAATTTAGAGTGTTATTAGGGCAATTTTAGAACCAATTTTGATTGGACATGGCCATTGACAGAGAAGATGGGTGTAGTAGTATTAAAGACATTTTGAATTTCATTTTGGGGTATCTTCAGATGATTCTTTTTTATGTGTAAGTGTCTTAAGTGAAACTTCAAGTGAATGAGTGAGTGTGAAGACTGTGAATGAGCATATACTAAGGAGATCAAGGAGAAGGAGACAATAAATTTAGGAGAGCACCTTTAAGGTGCATTCTTTTTTTTTTTTAAAGTATATCATGTACATAATCATGTATTGTATTTCAAAATGTTGAACTATGCATTTGAGCTATAGATTATGATAAATCTATACCTTTCTGTTAATTCATTGTGTTGATGTTGAGATAGTTTTTTTATGTTATTATTATTTTGTTATTTTTTCTCTATATTTAATTTAGTTGTTAACTGATTACTCATAATTTTAAAATCTAGTGCGATTTATTAACTTCAGAAGAGTCATAAAAGAATAACTAGAAAAAGTAAACAAATCTTTTGAATACATTAAAATATAATATTTGAATATTTGAAATCATTTAGGAAATGCAATCAATCCATCATAACTAGTATAGGAATATAACTAATTAATGGTACTGACTAGATCTTCTAGTTATTGATAAAGACTAGAAGAAATAATTGTTCTTAATTAACAATAAATTTGAGAGAACAATATTGATACAAGATTTTCAAGAATAGGCTTAGATAATCCATAAATTCATAGTGCTTTAACTATGTTGAATTAAAAAAATAAAAATGTAGAATAATTTAAAATTTATTATAATAGTAGCAAAATCTTCTTAATTGAGTAGAGCTTAGATAGACATAAGATTAGTAGTTAACTTATAAAAAACTTGTATGCAAATCTTTAGGAGGATGATACTAATCTCATTAGTATATATAAACTTGTAGATAACATTCTAACCATTCATTTATATTTTTATTTTAGAATGATGAAATTAATTTCTAATATTTTTTGTGGCAAAAATTTTTTTATTCATAAGATTTGTCTTTAACTCTATTCTTAATATGATAAAGGTTCATATTATAGTGAGTTATGCACATCATTCTCTTATTTATCAACTTTTAGGTTGGTGTTTTAAGAGATCCATCTAAGGAGCAATTATTTGCTAGAACTACTCTTACTAGAGAAAATATTTTAGCAAAAGAATCTAAATGTGAGCCTAGTATGTATTATTCCTTTCATTAGAGAATTTTTTTTAATGCTAAGGAACATTGAGATTTTGAAGTTTTGTGAAAGGAAAGTGGATTAGTTTTGATAGTACTGCAATAAACAGCATTTATAAGTTAAAAGAATAAAAAATGATGAATACAACTACTTATTATAATGGACATCCTAATTCTAATGAGATCATTAGGTACCATCATAAACCATGGAAGAAGAAGGATGAAAAATTGATTACTTTTTTTGTTGCTAACATGACTATTGATACAAGATCTTAACACTTTTTCATCTCTTCCAAGTTAATGCCAGCAAGGTGACTAGGGAAAGAGTTGCCCTTAAATTTTATTTATTCATAAGATTTGTCCTAACTCTATTTTTAATATGATAAAGTTTAGTATTGTAGTGAGTTATGTGCATCATTCTCTTATTTATCAACTTTTAGGTTGGTGTTTTAAGAGATCCATCTAAGGAGTAGTTATTTGCTAGTACTACTTTACTAGAGAAAATATTTTAGCATAAGAATCTAAATATGTGCCTCGTAAGAGTTCCTCCCAATGCACACCATCCTTCAGCCTTAATCCTTTAAGACTATGAGTGAGCAGTAGCTTGATTTGAGTGAACAAGTTATAGAGTTATAGCATGGAACAGATGAGAGGAGGAGGTGTTAGTAGGAGATGTGGAGAAAGTTTGATTATTATTTAGAGCAACAACAACAATAATTTACATATATGACTAAGTACAACTCAGCCATAATATACATGTTCCGTAATTGCCACTACATGTTGGGTTGAGACAAGCAAAAGAAGGAGAAAAGGAAGAAGGAGAAGAAGAAGAAGAAGAAGAAGGAGGAGGAGATTGAGAACTTCTATTGGTTTTTTATTTATTTTATGCATTTGTTTATTTTTTTTTTGCTGAACATTATAAAAACAAAGTTTGGGGGAACATAAAGAGATCTTGTTCATTTCAATGGCTTTATGAAGTATTGTCTATTATAAAAACTGAGTTTGGGGGAGCTTAAAGAGATTTTGTTCATTTCAATGTTTTTAAGAAGTATTGTCCAAAGTGCAGCATTGCAATGCTATAATATATTTATAGTTTTCAATGTTTATTAAAACTTAAAAAATTTATTGTTGCATGTATTTATTAATTGTATGCTATTTTTTGAAACATGAGTTATGTTTGGTTAGGCGAAACATTAGAATTAAAATCAATTAAATAATAGTTTAAAATAACAAATAGACATATCATTAAAATTATTAAATAATGAATTATAAACTAAACTATTAATAACAAATTTTTTTTTATATAAGAACTAATACTTTCTAATGAATTAAGGATCTTCATAACACAAACTACACTTGGATGATTCTTTATGAATTTAGTTGGTTATTATGTTATAAAATTGATATCATTGTTGTTTTATAATAGAATTATGACTACTATTAGAGTTTGATACATATAGTAAAATTAATAATTTATTTGGATTGATATTAGATACATAAAGAGCATGGTCAAGTATGAAAATCAATAATATTAAAGATACTTGGCCAGTAAGGTGATCTTCTTGAAATAAGAGAGAGAGAGAGAGAGAGAGAGAGAGAGAGAGAGAGAGAGAGAGGAAATACTTAAGGCAAAGTATCATACAATAATAGTACTTGACATTCCTCTTATAATATTAGCAATTCAATGAATTTATTAACTTAAACTAAATGTGTTGAATTTAAGGGAGAAAATTATGTTATGATTATTTAAATAAAAGTGATAACTATTTATAGCAATCAATTGGCTAAAATTCTTAAGAACCAACTATAAAGGAGACTTAATTCAAAATAAATATTAGTTTAAGAATTTTGGCTATTATAGTTTTGCTATATTTCATGTTTAATAATTGAATATGCAAGACTATTATTCAATTGAAATCATTATTTAAAAATTTTAAATATTAAATAACTTTAAGGATTTATGCAAATACACAAAATTACTTGAGGACAAGTAATAATTTGAGTTTGGGAGTGATATGGCTCTCAAAATACCACTAGTCAAAGCACAAATCTTGATGTCGAAAGCGATATGATTTTGAGTCAAAACCAAGATCAAGCACTTGAAATATCAGGAATCTTTGAGACATCAATTAAACTCAAAACAAATTTCCTCAAATATTAGCAATACGTAACTGAAACGAAGTAACAAGCGGATCTAACGAGCCTAAGATCTCATAATTCTTTATTTGGGCATCAAATGCTCAAAATACATTAAATGATCAAGAAATCATCTGAGCCGTCCGTCGAGGGGGTGTAATGCTACATGAATTTACAAGAATGTCCCTCCTCCCATCTATAAATAGACCTTCATTCCTCACATGAGAGGAGGGTCAAGTGAAGAAGAAGAGGAGCTGAAGTAAGTAAAGAAGAGAATGAGTCCAAGCAAGGAAGAAGAGGAAGAGTCCGAGCAAGGAAGAAGAGGAAGAGTCCGAGCGAGGAAGAAGAGTGAAGAGGAAGAGAGCTCGAAGCTTAAAGATCCTCCAAGCAAGATCAAGCAAGATTGCACTCACTCGGATCAAACCACCACATTGTCGTCATTGTACCTGTATTACAGGAGTTCACCATCTCAAGTGACAATTACAACCTGATCATTGTTACACAGTTGTTATTCCTCTCTCATATGCAATCCTGTAATCCCGTTATCAGGAAGACTTTGTACTCTGAAACAGATACATAGTGGAAACTTTTCTTGGGCTAGGCCGTGGTTTTCCCCTTTTTGAGGTTTTCACGTTAAAATTGCAGGTGTCATGTTTGGTTCTTTAATTACACTGTGTGTCTTTGGACTAATCGACAAGGCTAGGGCGTAAACTTTCACTCTACCGCGACTGGTTTTCTAGCACGCAACAGGGAGTATCTTGATTAGTGAGAAAATTTAATTAAATTATTATTTTTATGCTTAATTAATATTTACTTATGGTTTATTTTAATATTTTGTTAATATTTTTGATAGGAACTTATCATTTAAGACAAAAATAAAAAAAAATAAAATTTTCAAGGAGAATGCCTAGCGTTACAGCACCAATGATGAACAAATTGGATGCAAAGATAAAGAAATCGGTGCTGAAATGCTAGATTACTAGCGATGTGAGGATATAATTGCTAAAAAGTTTGGACATAAAGATAGTGAGCTCAATGCCTAGCCAAAGAAGTCAAAAAGTGCATGAAGACAGTATGCTGAGCACCGTGACATTGAAGAACTAGTGTCACAACGCTATATCCCTTCTATTAAAAGCAAGAAGATAGGGAGTTCAACATTACAGTTTCATGAATTGATTGATTTAGTTTTTAAACAGTGCTAGACATCAATTTTGAGTGTTATAAGGGCAATTTTAGAACCAATTTTAATTGGACATGTCCATCGACAAAGAGGATGGGTGTAGTAGAATAAAAGACATTTAAAAAAAAAAAATTGGGGTATCTTTGGATGGTTCTTTTTTATGCGTAAGTGTCTTAAGTGAAACTTCAAGTGAATGAGTGAGTGTGAATGAGCATATACTAAGGAGATCAAGGAGAAGGAGACAATAAATTTAGGAGAGCACTTTTAAGGTGCATTTAATTTTTTTTTTGTTTTTTGTTTCAAGTATATCTTGCACATAATCATGTGTTGTATTTCAAAATATTGAACTAAGCATTTGAGCTGTAGATTATGATAAATCTATACCTTTCTTTTAATTCATTATGTTGATGTTGAGGAAATTTTATGTTATTATTATTTTGTTATTTTTTTCTCCATAATTAATTTAGTTATGAACTGATTACTCACAATCTTAAATTTAATGTGATTTATTAACATTAGAAGAGCCATAAAAGAATAACTAGAAAAAAGTAAACAAATTTTTTGAATACGTTAAAATATAATATTTGAAGATTAGAAATCATTTAGGGAACAATCCATCCTAACTAGTATAGGAATATAGTAATTAATGGTAGTGACTAGATCTTCTAGTTATTGATAAAGACTAGAAGATAAATTTGTTCTTAATTGATAATAAATTTGAGAAAACAATATCGACACAAGATTTTTAAGAATAGGCTTAGAGAATCCATAAATTCAGAGTGCTTTAACTATGTTGAATTAAAAAAAAATAATACAGATTAAATTATAAAATATTATAATAGTAGCAAAATCTTCTTAAATGAGTAGAGCTTAGATGGACATAAGATTAGTAATTAGCTTATTAAAATCTTTTATGTAGATCTTTCGGAGGACGATACTAATCTCATTAGTATATATGCACTTGCATATAACATTCTAACCGATCACTTATATTTTTATTCATAATGATGAAATTAATTTCTAGTATTTTTTTGTGGTAAAAAATTTATTTCACCAAAAAAATGAGAATGATAAGCTATATTTATATATTAGAAAATTCATTTCCATTTGAACTCCCAAGAATTCATTTCTTAGACGAACTAACACCAAAGTTGATGCTTCTCAACGCGATCATATTCCACCATAGTAATGCGTGTAGAGATACGCATCATAGGATCACCCTAGCGATCAAATAAGCTTCTAGTAATAGCAAAATCCTTTGGCACATACAATAAGAAATAAACCCTTGTATTAGCAATTTGGAGGTATTTTCCAGACAATGGCATTGATAATGACTACTCTTTTGGTTGGATATGCAGATTTATATTCAACAATTTGTGTGTATTTGTTCCATTTGTCAGCATACAAAATATGATAGCCAATTGCCCATAGGTTTCGTGCGGCCTTTACCGATACTATGTGTTGTGGGGGAGGAAGCTTTTATGGATTTCATAACTTGTTTTTAGCTTAAATGATACGTAAA
>CM038227.1:59491242-59536242 GCA_021442155.1 Cymbidium sinense | reverse complement strand
ATGGAGAACACGCGTGTGGACAAACAACTAGTATTTGTAACAGCCAACAAAAAAATCGAAAGAACGAAAGGTTCCAAAGACTTTTTTTTTTTTGAAAAATTTGAGAGCCTTAGCTCAATATATTCTAAATGAAAAAGATAAATACAAGGTTACATTGAAAAAAACAACAAACGATTCAAGAACATATAAAAAAAGATAGAATAAACCCAGAAAATGAAGAGCATGTTACAACTCTTCCTAAAAATTGGTACAGAATCAATTAGCTTACATACAAGATAATGCTCAGCACCCAAAAAACATCCAAAGACTTCTTGGTGAAGGCAGGACTCCGTAAATGAACAAGGTAATATACTAATATCTGCATATAGTCCATAATTTCATGCCGGCAGACTCATAAAAATAAAATGAAATAAAATAATTTATATAAATTTTAATATCAATAAATTTTTAAGAAAATCAAATTTATTTTAAACTGAATTTATTATAAAGTATATATTTAAAGGAAATTTTGACTTTGTAAATCTCATAAAATACATAATTGATCAGATATTCTTATTATTTTTTTTAAAAGAATTTGTTAATAATTTTAATTTATTGAATGCTAGAAAATGTACAGGGATAGGGTGAGAGATTTTATTTCTCAAGTTGCATGAAAATTTTACACATAAATAAGTAAAATAAAAATACAATAGTCAGGTGATAATATTCAAGAGATCGCAGGTAAAATAAAAATACTTTGATCAGGTAATATCAACTGGATGATGAAGGTTGCATGGCTTTCAGATAATAATAATATGGTAATAATAGTCAGATAACTACAGTTGAATAATAATAATTGCTAACAATGATTATCATTATTAATTTACAAATAGAGTTCTAATTTTTTTTAGATCTCCAAAATCTGTAATTTTAACTCCAGCTATAAGCTGCACACCTCCCTCCACCTCCTCCACTTCCTCTAATACGAAAAATGTGCTTCTACTTATAGTCTTTCAAAGTGATATTTTGATTATTTTGACAGAAATTTCAAAACACTCTATATAAATTTATTGAAATCAAAGGTTAGATGGTCCTTAATTTAATTTTGAATGTTCTTAATCCATATATTACATAAAGATTCTACTTTGAACCACACTTTGAACATGTCTAAACATGGTTGCAACTTAATTTAAATTATGTCATTTTCTTTTGTGCTCTTTATCTTTTATTGAATTAATTTATTTGATATCATAGCTGGAATTACTCATATGCTAGGACGAGCAATTGCCCGCCCTAAGTTTATTTGTTTATTTATTCGGATATTTATTTTAATAATATTTCTCATCCTAAATTAAAAAAACTAGCCCAAAAAAGAAATAATTTTTTCAGGATAATTATTTATAAAGTTGTTTCTTTTAAATTTAATTATTTTATTACATGCAACTTATTTTATGATCATAATTATTTATATATTTATATCTTATCAATCCCCTAGCATTAAAAATTTGACATACTAATTGATAATAATTAGCTGTGTTAGAAAAAAAATATGACCGTAGATGTAAATTAAATCTTAGCTCAGTAAGAATATCCATCATATAAGCATAGTTCAAAATATCATGTGTCAACATAATTTTGTACATAAAAATTTAAAAAATAAAATAAAATAAAGCCACCGGACCTAGTTGAGTTAAAATAATCTATTACATATATGAAGTTACATATTTTCTCTCTTCTCCCCAACTAAGGAAGATGGGGTTATAGAGTTTGAAATACAATTGTCTATTTTTTATAGCACTAACGTTAGGCCATAATAGCCTTACTTTTAGTCGTTAGTTTCAAGCCCTCGTGCTAAGCTCTTTGCTCTCCTTTTCTCTCCTTTCATTGTGATAGTGGGGTATATTTATAGTGTTTTGGGATAGACATTTTAATAAATTTAGCCAAAATTTGAAAATACTCAATGAGATGATTTGTATTGATTTCTTTGATCATTAATCTTTCTTACAGCATTTAGTTGTATTAATGATCTCAAATCTGAATGATCTTAGGTTCTTTATAATTTTTTCATTAAGCCACCAATTTGGTAGCAAGCATGCTAGATTTAGATATCGTTTGCCCTTTAATTAATGCTTCAAACCTTCTAATTATTCTTTAAAAGCTCAATTTGAGCTTATTTGGACTTAAAACAAACACTTTTGGCATCGATAAGATTATCTCATCGAGAAATTTAATTCAATAATGAATTTTTTGAAATTGACTAATGAATAATCTTTAATTTATTTTGTAAGTTTCTAACTTGAGAAATACACTAAGGTTTATGCTTTATTGAATGGATTTCTCATAATGAATAATCTTTAATTTTTTTTTTAAGCTTCTAACTTGAGAATTCTAAGATTTATGCTTTATTAAATGGATTTTCTCATAATTTATCATTTCCTCCCAAATTTTGAATGACAAAATTTCAGTTCTCTAATAGACTTGAGACACAAAATTATACTTTTTAAAATATACAAGATATAGTCACTTGTAGTGAGATAAAGACTTGATATTGTTATTATTGTTGAGGAAATATACAATATGCAACAACTCTTTGGATGTCAATATCGATCTCCCTTTGGAGTGGTAAACTAAGTAACTTATAATTTCTACTCTCAATACTTCAATTGGTGCAAAGACTGACAAAAAACTTTGATGTAGCTTCTTCAAAAAATTTTAAAATTTAATGGAATAAGAATTGTTGTTCTTTATAAGCATAAAAAAGTCTAGAGTGCTAAAAAATAATCACGTGGCATAAAAATATTTGTGCGAATGTTATCGACTTGGCTACAAGTGGAGACAGTGGTGGCTTTTGTTCATGTGCACACACCTTCACATGTCAGGTGCACAATTGTATGAATGTTAATGATCGTTGTGTGAAACCACCATATGAAAATTATTAGAATCATTTAGTCATTGTATAAACCTAAACCAATGAAAACCATCTTTAAAGTGAATGGTCAAAGACTTAAGCAGTACTTGGGGGTAAGGTGAATCATCTTAGAGAGTTAATTAACTTCATTAGTGTTGAAAAAAAATAATAGATATCTAAGTTAGCATGAGAACTATAAACTAAATGCTTCTTAGGAGGTAACTCAAAGTTTATTTGTATGGTTTGTAGTTGTATTAGCATGCATTTTGTGTGATGTTTAAAAAATTTACAAGTTTTACTAAGTGTGCATGCAATACTTAGGCATTGATGGATTAGTGTTGTGGCCTTATATTGTAATATTATAATAACAAAATTTGAACTTATTAAACTACACTTTTTGATGATTTTGTAAAAATTTTCCACATGTCCTTTTGATGTAGCACTTCAAAGTTTGACCAACATTGTAGTGTTATTCAATGCAATTTTGAGTAATAAATTGACATATTTATTGGAATAAGGTTGAAATTAGGTGGAGTACCTAGGCGTTGTTGACCAATACCATGTCATTGAGTAAGTTCATTCAACTATTGACCACCTTTTTGTAATATAAATATGGATATTGCTTCATATTCAATAGTAAATATCTTTCTTACTAAATAGTGATTTAACATGTTTGACTATTTGATCAAGTGCCTAGCCATTGTTGACAACATGATGCATGGCTTTGGACTACATGTTTAGCACCGCAACACTACTAAAGTTTTTAGATGGACCCATTGAATTGAAACTTTTTGTTTCATTTTCTAATAACCCAAAACCTTTTGTTCAACAGTTAGAAGAATTTTCTTAGAACTTTCAACTTTTTTAGTAACCTCTTTCTTGAAAAGATGTCAATCAAGTTGATTGCAAGAAGAAGAAAACTAAAGGATCTTATGATTCTACAAAATTCAAATGTGCTTGTGGTGTTTATTTCATGGATGTATGGGAGGACACCACGTAAATCGTAGGGGATACTTATTGAAGTGATCAGGTACAACATTGAGGTATTATGTACTATCTCGAAAGATAGAGACATCAACCTTCAATAGACCTAATCACCTAATAAGGACTCCTAAGGCATGATGGGTTTTCAAATATACCAGGGATTTTTCTTCTGCTTTACATGGATGAATAAAGTAGGATTTATGATAAACCGGGTTCTAAAGTTCCCTATGGAGGCAAGCTTCCATAGTTAATTACATCTTAGGGAATGAAATTTCCTAAGAATACTCTCGATTAAAGTAGACAATTATTCATCTCCAAAGATTTCAAGGCTAGACTATCAATGGATTGGTTATGTTTAGAAAATCAATTACGAAAGTTCAAGGAGAAGACTTATTTTGGAATCTAAAGGGAGGGAGTAGAAAATGCTCATGATACTAAGAAGCCTAGTGAGCATTTCAATCTATCCTATAATTGGGCTTTATATATTTGAAATCGAAGAGACTTATTTGTTTGAGTTGAATTTTTATTAGATTACTAGGGCTAATAATATACCAACATAAGGTTGTGAAAATGCCTAAGAGGTGAGGATTTATGCTTATAGCCCGAAGGAAACCGCTACCTCAGATCCTAAATCTTGGGAGCTTTAGTAATAGCTTAAGCGACTAAATCTAAGCGACGGGTGGACATAATGGTTTATCTCTACTAGGGAGGATAAACCGTCTGACTTCTGGACATATAACCGCCTGGAGTGGCCACCAGCTAACTCCTCATACGACTTTAAAATTATGTAGTCAGGTCTTATGAATTGCAAGATAGCTAGGGAAGTTATATAATTAGAAAGAGACTAAATTCATAAACCCACTCCATAAGATACTAGAGCATGAGCGGTATGAGCATATGACTTAATCTACAAATGCAAAATCTTTTCAAATTTTATTTCATTTTGACATATTATTTAGACAAAGGTTCTGGGATTTTTATATGCTTAAATGCATGATGAAATGGTGTTATTGGCTAAATTAGCAAGAAGTGAGTGTTCTCCATCACAAGGGATGCTCTCATAGGTCAAGCATTCCCCTATCATGCAAGGAAGGAGATCCCCCACATTCAAGGAAGAAGGAATATGCATGCATGATGTGAGATATACAACCATATAGCTAAGGGGTTGCTAAATCTTTTAATTACCTTATTTAACACCTAAGATTTATGATGAGGTTGTGAGTTGATTAAAGTTTAATTATGAGTGATTAGTTGAGGTAGAAAAATTAATTTTATCTTAAGAGCCTACTGCATCCAAGCCACACATTAAAGCATCAAATATAAAAAAACTAAACAAAAGATGCAATCCTAATGCACAATTTAAACAAATCATCAAATAATTTTGTAACTATCATAAAAGAATAACATGCCGGTGCGATCGGGTACCATTGTACAACTCGAAAAGAGAAAAGATGGGTATCCAAGCTCTTCCCTTATATAACTCGAAATATGAAAGAATAATTACAATTGGAAATGAATACGTGCTATGGGGGGTCTTCATTCTTCATATTTCTATTTCTCCATTTCTTATTTGGTTGTGCTTTAAAGGCTAGGATAAAGCCTTCTAGGCACTGCTCATCTTAATCCCCATAGCACTAATCATAATTCCTATTGTAAAATTATATTTATATATGAAAAAGTAAATCTAATTACACCTATAAAATAAAGATTAGCTAAATATACATGCAATCCCAAGCAGTTATATGTATAATTTGGACTTAGCACCCTGCACATGGGTAACCAAGCCCACCTATTCTAGCTTAGATTATGCTTAGGGCCTTAAGCAACCTGAAAGAGAGCATTAATATTTATTTCCAAGTTAACATGATGGTGGGTTTTATTTGAAGTTGTTTAGTTGATTTATAAATTTTAATTTGTATTTTATTTTATTTCATATGATTTACACTTAACAACTAAGTGTTATAAAGAGAAGGAAGAGGATTGCCCTCTTTTATCTCTACCTTAAGCAACTTTCTAAAGAATATTAATTTGATTTAGTTCTCTTTAACAAATGACTTATTAAATGATTTTTTAATTAATCCTAAGTTTATGTTAAATTTAAATGATATTATCCAATATGAAAGGCTTCTTAAGATTAATCTAATTGAATTACTATCACATGTCACATGCATATGATTTAATATTTAGCACATCTATGCTTGCAATATGTTTTAGCACACTTAAATGATGATGAATGTGTATATTTGGAATTTATATATTTGTTTTGGTTGAATTATGTAAACATATAAATTAAAGCTCTATCTAGATTCTAATACATAAATACGTAAGGATGGAATCACATAAGTACGTGTCATTGTTAATTAGGGAAGTGAGATAATCAAATGACCACCTTGGGGCAAGCTAAAGCCTCGTATTCTCGGATGTCTAGACTATATACTTCTTAATATTTCAAGCTTATGTAACTCTATACATAAGTAAGGAAAAGAAAGCACTAATTTATATGTCACACATGCTAATGACTTAGGTGAATATGAATGCATGTATTTTTAGAACAAAAGGGGATCTTCATCTTTTGATTAAGCACACACACATGTATAAAAGATGTGAGTAAGTATATGCCATTATTAAACCAGGGAAGTGACATAATCAAATGACCTCCTTGTGGCTAATTAAAGCTTCGTATTCCCAGGATGTCCAGACTAAACACTTGCTATATTAAATACATATGAATATATACATAATTATAAAGATGGGAATCATGCAAAGATTGTATTTTCTTTAAATCATTTAGGCATATGAATTAAAGCTCTATCTAAATTCTAATATCAAAATACATAGGAATAAAACCAAATGAGTACATGTCATTGTTAAGCCAGGAAAGTGAGGTAATCAAATAACCTCTTTGGGGCTAACTAAAGCCTCGTATTCCCGGGATGTCCAGACTATATACCCATTATTGTTCAAACTCATGTAAATCTATATATGAATTATAAGAAAGAGAGTTTTATTTAATATTCTTAAGCTATAAATACATGAAAATTCTATGTACATTCATAACTATCAGCACACTAAGTATTATAATTGATTTATAAGTTTTGAAAAATAGTTTTGAATTTATTAGTGATAATAATCACATATATGTTTAATTAAGCCAACACATTCAAGCTTACATAAAGGAAATTCATTTGATTTATTTAAATTTGAAAGCATGAATGTATGAAATCAAATGACATACAATATTTAATATGCTTGCAAAGGAACAATTGAATATAAACACATGATTTATTCAATTAAACTAATTCTTAAGGGCAATCACATTAAACCCATTTAAGGTAAACCAAGCTTTTCATTGCCATTTTTTAACTTAATGTTTTAATTTGATTTAAGGCATGTGAAGAAAAGTTTTGATCTAACCCATTCTCATGTTAATGAGTTAACTTGGTTTAATAAAATGTAATTAAGTTGATTTTATGAGTTAATTAGGTTGTAGTATGCATTAAATACATTAATTAACCCTTTCATATATTACCTTAATATAATTATCCAAATAATTATGACCCAACATGATATGATTATGGATTTAAAAATTAAATTAGCAATGGTCCTAAGAAATAAAAGGCCTAATGCAATTGGCTCATAATTAATAGTTAATTAAATTAAGGAACTTAATTAAGTACTCTTATGGTTTCCTTATACATATAGATTAACCAAAATTTCCCTAAGTTCCTTTAAGTTATTAAACACCTAAAGATCTACCCATGATTTAATTAATTAAGATTAGATGTGATTGCATTAATTAAGCCATTTAATTAACTAATTAAATCTTTAATTAATTACAAATAAATTAACTTCCTTTTGACAAATGACGTGAACTTAGGGAAAGAGTCTAGGAAAGAGGTCCCAAACCTATTCCATTAGTCCATTCACTGTTCGATAGTTAATTAACCCATTTATTACTATTCATGAGGTTAATTAACCATTAATTGGATAAAGGGAGTGAATAGGGCTTAATTGGTCAATTTTCCTAATTAAGCAAGCAATAAATCTCAAGAAAATCATGGGAGGTAGAGGTCATCCCACTAAACTGACCCACATAATTTAAGATTAATTACTCAAATAATTAAACTAATTAATTTTGAATTTAAATCCTAATTAAGCTTTAATCACTAATCAAAATTAATTGGGATTATTTTTATTTAATTCTCCTATAAAATACCTTTAAAATAAAATTTTATTTATAGTTTTTTTATTTTTCTATGATTTGTTATAAATTATGAAATTTTTAGCCAATAAAAAATAATTTAGCTCTAAACTTAATCCTTGCATGCATTGAGGGGTGCTTTCCATGGGCATCGCAAGATTGGTCACTTAAACACATCGGTATGTCGGCGTGTGGTAGTAGCAGCGCTTTCATCTTTCTGAATCTCGTGAATGATGCGATGTCAAACTTCCTTAAGGGATAGAGAAAATCTAGTGAATAATCATGCCGTCTGTTCCAATCACGCAGAATGGATGGTGCATGACCAATTGTCCACCGAGCGATGAAAGATGAAGGTCGTCCACCATTCCTCGCTCAATCTAAGCTTAGCCGAGCTCTGAAGGCCTCAAAAATAAGCCCACACCTTCACACGAATGATCCAAAGAGATCCAATGACTAAGATCACACGACATTACACTTCCCTTCAAAAGCTCCAACCAAAATCATCAAAAGCTCAGTTTTAATGGAATGACCTCACGGAGCTCAAGACTGGCGGTGAAGTTGATTGAGGAAGCTTAATCTAGTGGAAATGAAGCCCTGTTGAGCAGCAATTGGATCAATTCCTCGTTGTTCACTCTATGGGCCAAGCATCATCATTTGGAACTCAGTTCTGATTGAACTCCTTCCTCCGATGGTCGGGAAGCTTGGGAAGTGATTCATTCTTGCTCGACGAGGTGTGGGGATGATGTGTGTGAAGTTAATTTGGATTTAGTGAAGAAATAGGAAAGTTGGATTGAAGGAGGGGCTGTTCTATTTTGGCTTGAAGAAATTTGAGCTTAGGGAAGCTTGGAGTGCTCTGTGGAAGTCTTGGGGTTTTCAAATGAGCTCTAGGGAGTTTCCGAGAGTGAGTGAGTGTGTTTTAGATTAAATTAAGGGGAGTATATCGCCCCTCCCTTGGATCGGATGGACGAGAATGGCTCCAAATTTTTGGCATCACCCACCAGTCTTGGGGAGCGATGTCAGCTCCACGTGGCATGATTGGGTTGGTGGAGGCTTTGGTGGGTGGCTCAAGGTAGTTGGTTTATCATTTGGGTCCATGGGTTTTGGCTAGTGAGGGAGGTGAGTTAACCTCCCTTTGGTTTGAGGCTGACCTAGTCCATATCGGCTAGGCTAGGTGGCTAGGTCAGACCCTATTTAGGGTGTTTGATGGCTGTCACATGGAAAGGGAGGAGTGGACTTTGCCAATTTTAGCAAAATCCCATGTGGGGAGGAGAATCCAAGGAAGATTTTCCTTGGGTTGAGACCAATTCAAGTTGGGCTAGTTTTGGGCTGACCAAGGTGGGTTTAGGTCTGGTTGGATCGGGTTTCAATGAGTCATAGCTTGGTTCAAAGGGGTATGGCTCAATTTGACTATTGGTCAAATTGGGCTAGGTTGGGTTAGGTTGACCAATTGGTCAAAATGGGTAAAACCAAAGCTTGCGTCAAGGTCAAATGATGATTTGAAGTGTTTTGGTTCAATTGGTTTCAATCAATTTGGCTTAAATTGATTTTAGCTCATTTGCATTCATGTAGGTCAAATGGATCAAGTTCACCGATTTGACCAAATTGGTCAAATTGGCTTGGGTTAGGTGTTCACTCATGTTCAATTGGTTAATTGAAAATGATTGCAGGCTTTGGTTTAAATTAATTTAGATTTGATTTGGATTTATGCCAAATTGACCCTTTGGGTCAATATTGGGCTAAATGGGTCAACTAGGTCCAATTGGTCAAATTGGGTTTAATTATGGCTTTGGTCAAGTTCAATAATCAATTTGGAATGAACTTGAGCCATTGGTTGCAATCAATTTGGGTTAGATTATGATTTGACCCAATTTGATCTTTTATGTCAAATTAGGTCAACTTAGGTCAAAGGGCCAATTAGGTTGGGTTTGGATTAATTGGTGGTCAAGCCTTGTTCAATTGTTGATCATAGGTTGGTGTGAATCAATGGTCTTAATTGATTTTGTGTAGGATGTATTTTGGCTAGTTTGGGTTCATATGGGTTAAAGGGTTGACTTCGTCAAATGACCAAGTTGACCTGGTTTGACTCAATTTATGATAATTGATCATCCTAAGGTGATCATCAATCATGATAGGAGGTTTTGGTGGGCTTGGTTCAATCCAATTTGGGTAGGATTGGAACTTGGCATAAATAGATCAAATTGGTCACTTTGGGTCAAGTGAACCAATTGGGCTTAGTTGGTTTGATTTTGAGTTGATTTGGGTTTAGCTTAGTTTATATATGGATTTAGGATGGATTTATAAATTTGTTTGCAATTTTCTTAGACTTGAATGAGTTTTGGTTTATTTGAGAATTTCAAATCAAATGGCCTAAGTCAGGCTTGATTAAATTGATTTGATTTGGTTGGGGTGTGTGGTGTTTATTTTTGGTTCATGTGTATGTGTGTGTATATTGAGGGGGACACAATGCAGATTTGAGGATGTACTTATTGAGAGATCTGGTATGACATCAAGGAATAGTACACTATCTCGAAAGATAGAAATCACTGCCCTATGATGGACCTAATCACCTAATAAGGACTCTTAAGGCATGATGGTTCTTCGAATGTGTTAAAGATTTTTACCATACTTTACATGGATGAATAAAGTAGGGTTTATTTAAATTGGGTTCTAAAGTTTCCTATGGGGGAAATCCCCCATAGTTAATTACATCATAATGAAGGTGTGTTCCTTAGGAATACTCTCGATTAAAATAGGTAATTATTGTCTCCAAAGAATTCAAAGATAGGACTATCAATAAATTGGTTATATTTGGAGGATCAAATAAGATAGATCGATGGGAAAGATTTATTATCAAAGCCAAAAGAAAATGAGTAGGGGATTCTCATGATACTAGGAAGCCTAGTGAGCATCCCAAACTATCCTATGGTTGGGCTTTATATATTTGAAATTGAGGAGAATTATATGTTTGAGTTGAAGTTTTATTAGAAATCTAGGGTGTAAAATTCACAATACAATATTATGGAAATGCCTAAGAGGTGAGGATTTATACTTGTAGCCCTAAATGAAAACATCAATCTCGGATCCTAAATCTAAAAACTTTCAGTGAGGGCCAAAGCACGACCTAAATCTAAATGAAAGTAGGTATATTGTTTACCTTAATTAGAGAGAGTAAACCACGCAACTGCTAGATTTATAACCACCCAGAGTGGCAGCCAGCTAACTCTTCCTACAATTTAAAATCATGTAGGCAAGTCTTATGTTTTGCAAGTTGGCTAGGTTGTTATTATTTAGAAAAGAAACTAAAGTCCTTAAACACACTCCCTAAGTGACTAGAGCATGAGTGGTATGAATAATGACTTAGTGTAATGCAAATTTTATCAAATTTATTTATTTTTTGGACTCTTTGTTTTGACATATGCTATAGGATTTTATATGCATAAATGCATGAGAAGTTGATTAGGGGCCAAATCAGAAGGGAAAGAGGTGATCTTCCATCATAGGCTCTCAAAGGCTAAGCTCATTCTATTTGGCAAAGATGGAAGCCCTCTCTTAACAAGAGTGAAATAAGATGATATGTATGATATTAAACATACAACATTCAGCTAAGAGGTTGCTAAATATTTTATTATCTTGATTAAATACCTAGGCTTTTATGTGAGATTATGAGTTATTTTAAGAAATTTAGTTATGAGTTGTTAGTTTGGGTAGAAGAATTAAATTTTGTCTTAAGAGCCTAATTTCATACACGCAATACAACAAGCACCAATCATAAAAAAACTATGATGAGGTACGCCATTTCTAATGCACAAGCTAAATGATGCATCAAATAATTTTATAAAGCTGCCACAAAAGAATAAAAGCGATCGCATGCGGCATACAATCTAAAAGAAATGTGGATAGAGCTTCACCCATAGTTGCAAAGATTAGTTATAATTATGAATGATGAATGTTATGGGGGTCTTCATTCTTCACTTCTTTCTTCTTTTCTTCTTTTGATTTGATTTAGATGTGCTTGGTCCAAAAGTTTCACATGGTAAATAAGACTTGGTCTTGTAACTAATTCTCATCTTAATCCCCCATAACACTCATCCTAATCCTAATGCAAAATTATATTAAAAGAAGGAAAGTAAATCTAGCTACACCTACAAAATAAATATTAGTTAAATAACATACAACCCAAGTAGTTATAGGTAACCTAGCCCACCTAACTTGGGTTATGCTTATGGGCTAAGCAACTTGCACAACAAAAAGCATTTGTATTTTTATTACAGCCCCGTAAGCACAACCCTCTACAGAAAATATGATTAGGCTAATATCGACCTAACATCAAGACTACACACATACACCCTAACATTCACTCTAAAATAATACATCACAAATCCAAACATACATCAAACTATGCACCGTCCTAACATAAAGCTATAAGTGGTGACTTAATCTAATGTGTGTGCATTAAGGCTTGTGTGGTATATGCTCTTTAGAGTTAAGATTTTCTAAGCATGAAGGACATTTAATTATAAAGGGTGATTTCACTTTAAATGGTTTAATCAATTTGTAAATTTTACTTAATATCTTCTTTTGTTTCATTTGACCTACACAAAAAAACTAAGTGCTATGAAGAGAAAGAAAGAGAGGATCACTCTCTTTTATCCCTACCTTAAGCCACATCTAAAGTAAATTAATTAATCAATTCTCTTTAATGAATGGATTATTATATATTTAAATTAGTCTTAAGTTTAGGCTTATAACAAAGGCATTTTAAGATTAATTAGAATGAATTACTATCACATAACACATATTTATTCATTTTTTTTCATCATGTGTATCATGCATATGATTAAATACTAAGCATAGCTTCACATGCAATTTGCATCCTAGCACACTTAAATGATGAATGTGGGTAAATGTGTTTGGAATTGATGTTTCATTTGATTGAATAATTTTGTCGTATTAGTATAAAGCTCTATCTAGATTCTTATGCAAAAGCATAAGGAAAGAACCTTAAATCACATGGTGTTGATCTCACTTTTGGAGTGAGCTCTCAACTTCTCCATCTTAAAAATAGGACTCCTCTAGTATTGAGAGTTCCTTAGTCTTAAGACACTTCTAGTGATTAGGTGAATACTTAACCGAACCCTAAAGACTTAGAAGAGTTAGCCATAAGAATAGGTTATGCCTAAGGGGTATTAGGAAAACTTGCCTACCCTATAGCATGAACCAAATCCTTGCTTCCTTCTTTCAAGTCAAATTCAAATTCAAAGAAATTCCAAATTCAAATCAATTTAAAATTCAAATCAAATCCAAATCTTGAATCAATTCCAACTCAATTGATTTTCTCAAATCATCAATCAATTCCAAATCAAATGATTGAAACCTATGATTGAATTCAAATCCCAAAATCTTTTCCAAGCCCTTTTTTGATCTTATAGACTTAGCCTAAATTCCAAATTCAAATCAATTCCAAATCCAAATCACTCCAAACTCAAAAGATTTACTCATAACCCATTTATATTCTCATTTATATTCACAAATATAAATGAAATATAAATTCAAATGACCAAGATCAATTCAAAACTAAACCCAAAATCCAACCAATAATCCAACATATACTCTTTCAAGTCAAAATCTTGAACTCCTTCAAACAAATCCAAATCAATTCCAACTCAAAAGATTTTCTCATAACCCATTTATATTATCATTTATATTCATAAATATAAATGAAATATAAATTCAAATAATCAATTCAATTCAAAACTCAAATCCAAATCAAACCAAAATCAAACTTGTACCCTTTCAAGTCAAATTCTTGAACTTAGCCAAATCATTCTCAAATCAATCCAAACCCTTGGATTTTCTCTTCAAACAATCAATCCTTTAATCATGAATCCAAATATAATCACAAACTATAATCACCAAACCAAAACCCATTTGACTTTAAATCACTTGCAATTGGATTTATATTTCCATCATAAGTCCATATGTGAGTTCAACCAAACTTGAATCAACCCTTGATCAAGCCACCTAACACATTTAAGCTCACTTAACCCAAAGTGACCTAAAGGACCTTCTTGAGCCAAATTATAATCCAACCCAAATTGGATTGAACTAAGCCCATCAAAGTCTCACATTATGAAAAAAATTATCCTAGGATGATCAATCACTCAAATTGGGTCAAACCAAGTCAAACCTAGCCATTGACCTAGTTAACACTTAACCCAAATGAAACCCAAACTAGATAAAATCCACTATAGGCCAAATTGATTGAAATCATTGATCTTAGCTAATCCAAAATCAATGATTTAACATGATCAAGCCATCAATTAAGCCAAACCTAGTCCAATTGGCCACTTTACCCAAGTTGACCCAACTTGACTTAAAAAGTCAAAATGGGCCAAACTTGATCTAAGATAAATTGATTACAACCAATGGGTCAAATTCATTCTAAAGTGATTGTTGAACTTGACCAAAGCCTCAATTGGCCAACTAGACCCAACCTAGCCCAATTGACCATGAACCCAACTTGACCTAAAAGGTCAAATCAACTTGAAATCGAACCAAACCAAAATTGATTGAAACCAAAGCTTGAAATACATTTCAAATGATCAACTAAGCTTAAATCAACCCATGACCTAACCCAATTGGGCTAAATAGGTAAAATTGGTCAACTTGACCCATTTGACCTAAATGAACTCAAATGAACCAAAATTAAATTTAAACTAAATTAAACCAAACCAACAACACACATTAGCTCCAAATGATCATTTGAAATTGACCTAACCCATGGTTTGAACCATTTTGACCAATTGGTCAACCCAACCCAAGTTGACCTATTTTCACATAAATAGGTCAAATTGAATCAATTCAAACCAATGAACTCTGAATCCCTTGAAATTTTGCCCAACCTAGTTTTCAATCATTTTAAATTTGTCCAAATCAAATTTAAGGCCAAATGATCATTTTACCTTTTGGTCAAAGGATAACCTATGGCCAAATTCACTTGAAATTTGGTCAGTCCTTTCTCAAGGCCACTTGGCATCCTCCTAGTGGACCATTTGGACACCAAGGAGGGTGGTGCACCTGACCCAATGGGTTTGGATCAATCAAAATCCAACCGAATACTAAACTGACCCCTCTAATGAAAATTATTCACTTGGATCACCCCATACACTCATTTAACACATGTGCCCTTCTTCTCCTCCACTCCTCTACCAAAAAGAAAGCACATGGAATCCATAACAGCCTAAATAAGCCATTCAATCCAAGCAATTGATCAAAAATTGCAAGATGGCTCTCGATGGTATGATCCAAGGAGGGGGAGATATACTCCCCCTCATTTCCACTCAAACCGCACACTTTGAATTCAATTGAGCCCGACGAACCAAAACCAAGCTTCTACAAGCCTTGGCAAGCATTCCCAAGTTCATTCCAATTTCTCCTTCTCGATTTTCTTCAAAGCTGAAATAGGGGAGTCCTAAGGAAATTCCAACTTGCTCAATTCTCCAAATTCACTTTGCAAGCACCATCAAGGGAGCTAGTCGAGCCTACCCAAAGTATTTCCCAAGCCTCCAAGCCACGCGGGAAGGGAGACTTGATCAAAAAAACCATTGAAGGGGAGCTTGGTAAATTGAGAAATTCACTTCAAATCAAAGCTTGAAACCTTCAATAGAGCTTCGTCTCCATTAGATGAAGCTACCTCCTCTGTTGGAAGCATTAGTGATAGCCTCTGATGAGGTATGACTCAGAACCAATCCTCCATTGAAATTTGCTTGGCCTTTTGTAAAGAGAATTGAAGCCCCATTAGATCCTAGCCATTGGATGTTCTTCACTACACCTCTTGATGGTGTGGGGTAAATCCTAGCCTAATATGAGCTTAGGTGAGCTCGGATGAAGCCATGGAGGATGGACGACCTGCGTCTCCCACAGCTTAGGCAGGGATGAATCATGGGTCATCCATCTTGCATGTTTTGGATGGATGACCCTGATTAAATTGATTAGATCTACTGATTTAAACCCTTTATAACCACGTGATTAATCATGGCCATCCGATCCTTGATCGCACTGCCCAGGGGAAAGCGTTGCATTGCCAGCTAATGCGGCGTGCGATGTGATAACTTAAATAACCAATCCCATGGTGCCATATGGAAAATGTGCCGCATCAGCAGTCCACATGGAGCTGATGGGATTAGTTAATTAATTATGCTATTTAACTATCCCTTAATCATAAAAACTTCATAAATTTATAACTAATTATAGAAAATTCCAAAAAAAAAAATGCAAAGTCAAGTTCATTTCAAAGATAATTCAGAGGGGAATCCAATAAAATTATTTTTAATTGATTTTGAAAAGTGAATTTTCCTTAATTAGAGTTTAATTGAAAATTTAATTACCTTTATTTTGCCCTAATTACTTGATTAATTAATTCCAAATTTCTCAAACATGTTTATGAGGAGGACTTGCCCTCCCTTGGAATTTATTAATGAGTTAACTAGGGAAACTAATTAATGAACCCTTAATCACCCTCTTAATATAATTATGAGTAATTAAGCATGTGAATAGTGATTTAATCCCTTAGTCGAGATAATTAAGCAATGTTTAAGGGGGAGGTTTATGGAATGAGTTTGGGATATTTTCCCTAGGTTATTTCCTAAACCCCTTCCCTTAATCTGGGTATAATTAAGGATTAATCCACTAATGATCTACTTAATTAGTCTAATCAAACTTTTAAAATCAATATAGAGTTAATCAATCTCTTGTTGGGTAGATCCTTAGAATTTTGATTCACTTTGAATAATCTTATCTTATATGATTGTCCTTAGGAATTAATTAGGGAAAATGAAGTCATATGCTTACATCACTTTATTTCTTTCCAAGCATATTAAATATTGTATGCCATATGAAATCATGCATTCATATCTCTTGAAAATCAAATTAAATATAGTGTTTCCTTTCATGTAAAAATTGCATATTTTGGGCTAAAGTTAGAAATATGGGTGGTTATTATCACTATTAAAACAAAAAATATTTTCAAAACCTATAAGCCAAAGATTATAAATGAAGTGATGCTACTTATAAATACTTATAAGCTTGCATGTTATTATAGTATAAAATGTGCTTTATGTGATTTTCTTCTCCTCTCTTAACTTGGATTTGGATAGGATTTGCAAAGTGTATAGTTTATTTGAAAAAGAACACTTAACTTGCTTAAATCTATTCCTATGCACTTCTATGTTATGACTTAAGAAGGATCTTCACATTACACATGTAAATTATACAAACAAATTAAACAAAAATCTTTTACATGATTTTTATACATCTATTTCTTTTTGTACAAGCATAAGTATTTAAAAAAAGTGGTATATTAGTCTGGACATCTCGGGATTGTAAGGCTTTAAGTTGCCCCAAGTAGGTCTTGTACCTTACCCGATGTAAAAAAATAATGGTGCCATACTCACTTATGTCTTTTATACATGTGGATGTGCATTTTGTTAATGGATAAGGAATCCTCCTTTTCTACATAATAAAAACATGCATTTATGGAATATCCAAATTTTCTTAAACAACATCTCTTTACATTCATTATTATGGTGTGCTAAGATTTGCATTTCATGTATAGCTATGCTTAGGACCATTCATGTGCATGGTATACATGATGGAAAGAAATAAATGGTTATGTCTTATATGATAGTAATTCACCCTAATTAATCTTAAGATGTCTTTCTTATTGTATAGGTTTATTTAGAGAAAATCTAGACTAAGGATTAATTAAAATACATAATAAAATATTTAGTTAAGAAAAATCATTAATGAATTTACCTTAGAAATTACTTAAAGTAGGGATGAAAGACAAGTTCTTTTCTCTTTGTAACATTCAGTAATTAAATGTAGGATCATTCAAACTAAATCAAATCACCAAATAAAATTAATAAATTAACTAAATCGCTTAAAATGAAACCACCCTCTAAGTTGAACCCTTCACACTTAGAAAATTTTAACCTTAAAGCCTAGTTAAGACATGCCACACTAGCCTTAAATGCCACACACATTAGGCTATGTCACCATCTCTAGCTCTAAGTTTGAGCGATGGATGGTTTGATGCATGATTTTGTTTTGTAATGTAATATTTTAGACTGTATATTAGGGTGCATGTGTGTTGACTGGATGGTAGGGCGATCTTAGCCTACTCATGTCTTTATAGGGGATATTGCTTAAGGGGCACTGTAATAAAAATATAAATACTTTTTTTTTGTAGGTTGATTATACCCTTAAGCATAATCCAAACTAAGACAAATGGACTTGGTTACCCATGTGTGGGGTGCTAAGTCCAACTTATTCATATAACTACTTGGGTTGTGGGTATGTTTAGCTAATCGCTATTTTGTAAGTTTAGTTAGATTTATCTTTTTCCATTTTGATGTAATTTTTTCAATTAAGTTTAGAATGAATGTTTTGGGGGATTAAGATGAACATTGGTCATAAGACCAAGTCTTATGCACCATGTGAAGCCTTGGAACAAACCACATCTCAAACCAAGTCAAAAGAAGGAGAGAAATGAAGAAATGAAGAATGAAGACCCCGATAACATAAATTCCTTCTAACTTGTAATTATTCATTTGTAATACAGGTTGTATAGGCAGATTGTGATGGAGCTCAACCACATCAGCCTCTTATTCTTCTACACTAATTTTATAAATTGATTGATGTTTATTTATGATTGCACAATTAAGATGGCAAGATTTTTCTTAGTTTCTTCATTGTTTGATGAATGGCCTGGATGCGATTAGGCTCTTAGGAAAAAATAAATTTTTTATCCAACTAATCAACTCAAAATTAAAATTAAATAACTCATAACATCACCTAAAGCCTAGGATATAAAATAAAAAATAATAGATTTAGCAACCCCTTAGGATGTGGTATGTTTCATCATGCATAAAATCATCTCTCTCTAATGGAGGGCTTCCACCTTTGTCAGAGAAAATGACTTGACCTTTGAAAGCCATGGTGGAAACACATCTCCTTCTTTCTGATTTTGGCTCATAACCAATTTCTCATGCATTAAGAATATGAATCCCATAGCTTGTGGTAAATAAAAATGTGCAAAAATCAAAATAAAACTTAACAAAATTTGCATTAGATTAAGTCATTACTCATGCCCTCCTTTTTAAATTAAACAACAACCTAGCTATCTTGCAAAGAAAAGACTTGCCTACATGTATTTAAAATCATAGGAGTTAGTTGGCGACCACCTCCAGGCTGTTGTAAGTCCAATAGTTGGGTGATTTGTCCTCTCTTGTGGAGGTAAATCATATATCCATTTTTGCCTTAGATTTAGGTCGAGCTTTGGCCTTTGCCAAAGCTCCCTAGATTTAGGATCTAAGGTTATTATTTCCCCTTTGTGGGCTACAAAATTTCTCACTTCTTAGGCATTCCTATAATCTTGTGTTGTGAAATTGTAAGCCCTATATTTCTAATAAAAATGCAACTCAAATGCATAATTCATCTAAAATTTTAAAAATATAAATCCCAACCATAGGATAGTTTGGGATGCTCACTAGGCTTCCTAGTATCATGAGCATCCCCTACTCATCTCCCTTGGTTCCAAAAATAACTCTTTCCTTTTGCTCAAATCCCACTTGACTTTCCAAAAATAACCAATTGATTGATAGTCCTATCTTTAAAATCTTTGGAGACAATGATCATTTACCTTAATCGAGAGTATTCCTAAGGAATCTCATTCCTTAGGATGTAATTTACTATGGGGGATTGCCTCCATAGGAAACTTAACGAACACAGTTTAAAATAAACCGCTTTACTTTTCCATGTGAAGAATCTCTGGTACATTCGAAGACCCATTATCCTTAGGAGTCCTTATTAGGTGATTAGGTCCATTGTAGGATGATGACTTCTATCTCTCGAGATAGTAAATCATTCCTCAATATCGCACCTGATCACCTTAATAAGTACATCTGTAGATCTACATGGTATCCCAACATAGACAAAAAATAAATTTTTATTTTTCAAATCCCCCAAAAGTTTGAGAAATAAAACACCACACATGGCTAATAAACTCAACCAAATAAATAAAGTATGAATGCATGTATTTTTTATAAAAAAGAGGGATTTCATTCATTAGCTAAGTAACATCCACATGTATGAAAGTTTTAAGTGAGTACATCGCCATTATTTTACACCAAGGGCATGAGGCACAAGACCTACTTAGGTCTACTTATAGCCTCGCAACCTCAGGATGTCCAGACTAATATACCACTTTCTTTATATACATATGAATGTATAGGCAACTATAAGATTAGAAAAACCCATGCAAAAGAAAATTATATTTGATTTCTTTGACTCATGAGTCTTATTCATTGGTCATATCAAATATACACATGTATAAGAGTTTTAAGTGAGTATGATGCCATTTTTCTACACCAGGGGTGTAAGGTACAAGACCTACTTAGGGCTACTTAAAGCCTCGCAACCCCAGGATATCCAAACTAATATACTACTTATCTTATACATATGAATGTACATAAAGAACCACATGAATGAGAAGTCATGCAAGAAGGCATATTTGATTTGATTACATGATTTATATATGTGATATGAAATTCTTCTTAAGTCTTAACTTGGAGATGCATAGGAGTAGATTTAGACAAGTGTTGTGTTCTTTTCAAACGAACTATACATTTATAAATCCCATGCAAATTCATATAAGGTAAAGAAAGAGAGCTTCATATTGCATATCTTATATTATCAACACATGCAAAGTTATAGATATTTGTAATTAACATCACTCCATCTATTATAATTGATTTATGGGCTTTTAAAAATAACTTTTGATTTAATAGTAATAATAACCATGTCTATTTTTGATTTAAATCAACACATGCAATTTGACATAAAAGAAACTATTTCATTTAATTAATTATAAAAGAAATGAATGCATGATTACACATGGAAAGCAACATTTAACATGAGTGAAAAGAAATAAAGGAACATAAGCACATGATCTCATTCATTTCAATTAATTTCTAAAGACAATCATACTAAATAAGGCTATTTAAAATGACCCAAAGTTCTTTAATGTCATTTCATTTTGAGTTTGACTTGATTTAGGGAATGTGAAAGAGTTTGCTAATCATAATTTCATTCCCCATGTGTGAGTTAATTTGGTTCAATGAAGAATATTTAGGTTGATTTTATGTTTTAATTAGGTTAAGGTATGATTTAAGTGGATTAATTAACCATTACCTACATCACCTTAAGTTAATTAATTAATTAATTATGGGATAATATGATATGCAACCATATGAAAAGTAAATTTGCAATGCTCCTAAGAAATGAAAAGGGCCTAATGCAATTGGCTCATGATTAATAGTTAATTAGACTTAAGGGATCTCACTTAACTACTTTTATGGTTTTCTCACACATGTGAGCTAACCATAATTTCATCATCTCTCACTTTGGATCACACAAAAGAGCTGCCCAAGATTAAATTAGAGAAATAGATTTAAATTGAATTATTATGTTCATTAATTAACTAAATAAATCTTAATTAACCTTAACCAATAAAAATGAGATGGACTTAGAGAAAGAGACAAAGAAGGGAGCCTAAATCTCAATCCCTAAATCCTTTCAATAAGTTAATTAATGTTCAGGAATGATTTAGATTTATATTATTCTTGTTAATTAATTAATTAGGGGTGTTTATTAATTAATTATTTAAGAGGGATTGGAGAAGACTTAAAGAAAATATTGGAAGAGGGAGTCCCAATCCATTTCCCTATACTTCATCACCATTAAAAGAGGTTAATAAGCTTAAAATAATTATTTAATTTATTGTTCATTTGCTAATTATCACTAATTAAATTAAGAAAGTGATTAATATTTAATCAATTGATTTCCCTAATTAAGCAACCAATAAAATCCCAAAAAATAGGGGTGGTAGAGGTCATCCCTCTAAACATCCACAGAAAGTTTGAGATTAATTTGATGGTTAATTAAAGTAATTGAGCTGATTAGATTTTCAAACCTTAATTAAGCCAAAACTACTATTCAAAATAAATTAATAATAATTTTTCTAGATTCTACTATGAAATATCTTTAAAATGAGCCTAAGCTTGTATTTTTTGGATTTTTTTTTTAGGATTATTCATGAATTTAAAAAGTTTTGGTTTAAAAATAAATTAATTAAGCCTATTTAAAGCCTTAATCCCATCAGGCCACGTGGTGGCTGATGCACGCTTTCTACATGTTGTTATGGGATTTTCTATTTAAGTTGTCACATCCAAAGGGTGACTCGGATGGCGGCGCATGGGATAACTCTGTGGACTGTCCAATCTAAGATCGAAACCCCATGATTAAACCTATAGATTTGAAGAAAAAAATAAGCGGTTCTATGCATGATCAAATCAGAACCATCCATTTCGATCATGTGGGATGGACAATCCATGATCTATCTCTTCTTGAGCGATGAACGATGGCTACCATCCATCGATTGTCGCTCGATTAGAGCTCACTCAAGTTTGAATGGAGATGAAATCAATTTCACACCTTCAGGGAAGCAAAACAAAGCAATCTAACGGTGTAAATCGCATGACAAAGAACTTATTTTCAAAAAAGACCAAGCTATTTTCATTCAAGGATCAGTTTTAATGGCATACCTCATCGAAGCTTATGACCAATGGTTCCAACGATTGAGGAAGCTTCATTTGGTAAAAGTGAAGCCCTGTTGAGCCGCACAAGCCTTCATTTGTGTGGTTTTCTTGGACAACTAATGCACAAGGCGTAGGTGATCGATCTTGATCAAACTCTACCCTCCGCCATCGGGAAGCTTGGGGGATGATTCATTTCTGCTCATCTAGGTCCAAGGATGGTGTGTGCAAAGTTAATTTCACTTTGGTGGAGGTTTGAGTAAATGGAAATTTGATTAAGGCTCCCCCATTTTGGTTTCAAATATAACTGAGAGTGGGGATTTTGGGGAGCTTCGGAAGCCTTGGAAATTGCTCTAGGATCTCTTTCCTTGGCTGCTAGGGTTGAATCGACTATGAGTGTGTGAGTTTGAGTGAGAATGAGGGGGGTATACCCCTTCATTCCTTGGATCAGACGGCAATGGTTGTTTTGGATTTTGATCAAATGGTCACCATGAGGAGCTCAATTTGGGCAGAGAATCATGTTAGCTAGCTTCCTTTGAGTGGGGGAGGGTGTGAGAGAGGCTGCCATGGGAGTAGTGGGTGTCCTATGGCTTTCCAAGTGCCTAAGGGGAGAAAATGACCAAATATGCATGTGTCTTATCTAATGGGATGCCCTAAACCCAAGGGAAAAGTGGTCATTTGGTTATGGGTTTGATTTGGACAGATTTGGGGTGGGTCAAAAGTGGGTTAGCCTAAATTTTAAGTGGTTTGGAGTTTATTTGGTTTGATTTGGCTTGATTTGACCTATTTAGGTCAAATAAGGTTAGGTTGGGTCAATTGGTCAAACCAAACCAAGGGTTAAGTCAAGTTCACACAACCAATTGGAGTGTATTGGTGTCATTGGTTTGATTCAATTTGAATTTGATTATGGCTCATTTGGGTTCATATAGGTCAAATGGGTCAAGTTGACCAATTTGACTAATTTGACCAATTTGGGTTAGGTTAGGTGTTGAGTCAAGTTCAATTGGCTAAATTGAAAATGATTTTAGTTTGGTTTAATTTAGAATTAATTTGGATTTTGGCTAATTTGACCCTTTAGGTCAATTTGGGCTAATCAAGTTGACTCATTGGTCAAATTCAATCTGGTTTTAGTCAAGTTCAATAAGTGATTTGGAATAAGCTCGAGCCATTGGTTGTAATCAATTTGAGTTGGCTTGTGATTTCACCTATTTTGGATTTTTAGGCCAATTTGGGTCAACTTGGGTCAAATGATCAATTAGACTTGGTTTAGCTCAATTGAGGGTTTGGTCTTGCTCAATCATTGATTATGAATTGGTTTGAATCAAAGGTTTCAATCATTTTGGTATCTTATGTATTTTAGCTAGTTTAGGTTTCATTTGGGTTAAGGGTTGACTTGGTCAATGGGTTAGGTTGACTTGGTTTGACCCAATTCAAGATAGTTGATTAAACCAGGATGATTGTTGATCATGATATGAGATTTGGGTGGGCTTAGTTTAATATAATTTTGGTTGAATTAGAACTTGGCTCAAAAAGGTCTTTTAGGTCACTTTGGGTCAAGTGGACCTAAATGAGTTAATTGGCTTGATCATAGTTTAATTCAAGTTTAGTTATATTGACCAATGGGTTTAAGATGGAAATATAAATCCAATTGCAAGTGATTCAAAGCCATATGGATTTTGATAAAGTAACTTGGTTTGACTTGGATTTGATAATTGTAGTTCATGTTTATATTTGGACAATGATTGAAGGAATGATTGAATCATGAAGAAATCCATGGGTTTTGATTTGGTTCGAATAGGATTTGACCAAGTTCAAGGATTTGACTTAAAAGGGTATAAATTGGATTTTGGTTTGATTTTGGATTTAGTTTTGGCTATTTGAATTTATATTCCATTTATATTTGGGAATTGTTGACCTCACTTTTGGAGTGAGCTCTCAACTTCTCCATCCTAGACACCTCAGCACTAAGAGTTCCTTAGTCTTACGACACTTCTAGTGAATAGGTGAACACTTAACCTAACCATGACTTAGAGAGTTTTATATGATTAGGTTATGCCTTGGGGTATTAGGAAAACTTACCCTATAGCTTGAACCAAATCATTGCTTCCTTCTTTTAAATCAATTCCAAATTCAAATCAATTCCAAATTGCCAATTCAAATCAATTCCAAATGAAAATCCCAAAATTCAAATCAATTTCAAAATTCAAACTCAAATAGAATCTAGATCTTCAATCAATTGATTTTCTCAAATTTAAACCAATTCCAAAATCCAAATCATGAATCAATTCCAAATGATTGAAATCCATGATCAATTCTAAATCCCAAAATCTTTTATAAGCCCTTTGATTTGACATTATGGACTTAGCCCAAATTCAATTCCAAATCAATCCCAACTAAAAAAAGATTTTCTATAACCATTTATATTCTCATTTATATTCACAAATATAAATGAAATATAAATTCAAATAACCAAAATCAATTCAAAACTAAACCCAAAATCAACCAATAATCCAACATATCTTTCAAGCCAAAATCTTAAACTCCTCCAAACAAAACCAAATCAATTCCAACTCAAAGATTTTCGATAACCTTTATATTCTCATTTATATTCACAAATATAAATAAAATATAAATTTAAATAACAAAACCAATTCAAAACCCAAATCCAAATTAAATCAACCAACTTATACCCTTTCAAGTCAAATTCTTGAAATCAAACTCAAATTCCAAACCCTTGATTTTCTTCATGATTCAATCAATCCTTCAATCATGAATCCAAATAAAACACAAACTTCAATCACCAAACAAAAATCAAACCAACCGTCAAACCCATGTTCACTCTTTGAATTGAAATTGTCAAATGAACAACCCATTTGACTCCAAATCACTCAATTGGATTTATATTTCCATCATAGACAATATTTGAGTTCAACAAACTTGAATCAAGCCTTGATGAATTTGACACTTAGTTTCAACCCAAATTGATTGAACCCATCCAAATTCACATTGATCACCCTAGGATGATCAATTACTCAAATTGGGTCAAACCAAGCTCTTGACCAAGTCAACTTAACTAAAATGAAACCCAAACCAAGTAAAAATCCACCATAGCCAAATTGATTTGAACCATTGATCTAAAATTCATAACCAATGATTGAACATGATCAAGACATAAATTAAGCCAAACTTCCACCAAATTGACATAAATAGTCAAAATGGATCAAATCTTGATCTAAGCCAAATTGATTGCATCCAATAGGTCAAATTCATTTTAAATTGTTTGTTGAACTTGACCAAAGCCTTAATTGGCCAACTAGACCCAACCTAGCCCATGATCATGAACCTAACTTGACTTAAAATGTCAAACCAACTTGAAATCAAACCAAACCAAAATTGATTAAAACCTAAGCTTATAATATATTTCAAATAATCAACTAAACCTAAACCAACCCATGACCTAACCTAATTGGGTTAAATAGGTCAAATTAAAAACTTGACCCATTTGACCTAAGTGAACTCAAATGAACCAAAATTGAATATAAATCAAATTGAACTAAACCATTGATACCAAAATACTTCAAATGGTCATATGAAGTTGACCTATCCTTGGTTTGCCTTGACCAATTGGTCATTTTGACCCAAGTTGACCCATTTTGATCTAAATGAGTCAACTTGAGCAATCATATCAAATCAATCCCAAATTCATTGAAAATTGGCACAACCCATTTTCAATTTGAATCTAAAGTAAAATCAAAGCCAAATGACCATTTTACCCTAGGTCAAGGGATAACCTATGGCCAAATCCACTTGGAGTTTGGTCAATTCCTTCCATGGCTTTTACTCATTTGGATACCAAGGAAGGTGGTGCACATGGAATGGGTTTTACAATCCCAACCAATGGACAAAATCAACCCATTTAATGGATTTTCTCCACTTGGAATCCCTTCTACACTCATTTAATACATGTGCACCTCCACCATTCCACTCCACTAGATGAAGCTACCTCCTCCATTAGAAGTGTTTGTGATAGCCTCCGATGAGGTATGACTCAAAATTGAGCCTCCATTGAAAATTGCTTTGACTTTTGTGAAGGGAATTGTAATCCTAATAGAATTCAACCGTTGGATGTTCTTCCCTATGCTTCTTAATGGAGTGGGTTGAATCTTAGCATAAACCAAGCTCAAGTGAGCTCGGATCAAGCCATGGAGGACGGACGGGCTCCGTCTCCTGCAGGCAAAGGCAGGGATGAATCATAGGTCGTCCATCCCGCATGTTTTGGATGGACGACTTGATTAAAACACGCTAGATCTGCTGATTTAATCCTTTATAACCACAGGTTTAATCTTGACCTACCGATCCTTGATTGAATAGCCCAGGGGAAAGTGCGTCGCATCGCCATTTGACACAGTGCGCAATGTGACAACCTAAATAACCAATCTTGTCGTGCCACGTCGAAAGCGTGTGTCACATCAGCAGTCCATGTGGCATTGACGAGATTAGTTATGTAATTAGGTTATTTAATTACCTATTAATCACATAAACTTTATAAATTCATAACAAAATATAAAAAAATCCAAAAAAATGCAAACTCAAGTACATTTTAAAGATAATTCAAAGGGAAATAATATAAAATTAAGTTTAATTGATTTTGAATGGTAACCTTCACTCAATTTAGGTTTTATTGGGATGTAATTATGTTAATTACTCCTTAATTACTTTAGTAATTAATTCCAAACTCCCTAGGGTTAGTAAGTGGGATGACCTCAGCCTCCTATGATTTTTTTGGAATTTATTATTGTATTAATTTAGGTAATTGCTTGTTTCATCTCTAATCACTCCCTTAATTAATTAACTGATTAAATATAGTGATAAATTTATTAATTAATCTTATTAATCACCTTGGAATAGTGGATAGACTTAGGGAATGAGATTCCTTTCCAAATCTTTTCCCTAAGTCTATTTCATTTGAATGAAGAATTAATTAATTTGTAAATTGATTATGATTTAATCACTTCATTAAATAGCATTATTAACCCAACTCAAAACCAAAATTAATCCGAAACTTAATCATCTAAATCTTGGGTGGATCAGGTGTTCAGAGCATAACGCTTTGTTTAAGGAAATTATAATCAACCCACATGTGTGAGGGTTATGAAGTACTTAATGAAAACCCTTTAGTTTAATTAATCAATAATTGTGAGCCAATTGCATTAGGCCCCATTATTTCTTAGGTGCATTTCTATTTACATTCCATGTGATTGTATATCATATGTTGGCTCGTAATTACTTGAATAATTATGTTAAGGTGGTATAGGTAAGGGATAATTAATGGATTTAATTTACACCTTAACCTAAACAAAATGTAAAATCAATCTAATTGTTCTAAAATAAACTAAACTAACTCTCACATGGGGAAAATGGGACTAGCAAACACTTTTCACATTTCCTAAATCAAATCAAATTCAAAACTAAAGTCTCTTTAAGGAATTTTGATTCACTTTGAATAATCTTATCTTATAGGATTGTCCTTAGAAATTAATTAGGGTGAATGAAATCATATGCTTACATCACTTTATCTCTTTCCAAGCATGTTAAATGTTGTTTGCCATATGAAACCATGCATTCATCTCTTTTAAGAAAGTTAATCAAATAAAATATTTCCTTTATGTCAAATTGCATGTTTTGTCCAAAGTGAGAATATGAGTGGTTATTATCATTAATTAAGTCAAAAAATTATTTTCAAAACATATAAATCAAATATTGCAAAAATGAAGTGATGCTACTTATAAATCTTTATAAGCTTGCATGTGACTATAATATGAGATGTGCTTTATGTGATTTTCTTCTCTTCTCTTAACATGGATTTGGATAGGATTTGCAAAGTGTATAGTTCATTTGAAAAAATATTACACTTGCTTAAATCCATTCCTATACACTTCCATGTTATGACTTAGGAAGAACCTCCACATTACACATGTAATTAAACAACCAAATCAAACAAAAATCTTTTGCATGATTCTTCATCCATTCATTTCTTTTTTTACTGCACTTGTATTTAAGAAATATTAGTTGGACATCCATTGGACTTTAAGTAAAGTAGGTCTTGTACCTTACACCCTTGTGTAGGTCATACTCACTTATATCTTTTATACATGTGAATGTGCATTTTGCTAATGGATAAAAGAATCCTCTTTTCTACTTAATAAAAACTTGCATTCATGAAATACTCAAATTTTCCTAAATAACATCTCTTAGCATTCATCATCAAAGTGTGCTAAATTTTTACATTCGCATGTATAGTTTTGTTTAGGATCATCCATATGTATGGTATACATGGTGGAAAGAAATAAATGGTTGTGTGTTATGTGATAGTAATTCACCTTAATTAATCTTAAGATTCTTTCTTATTGAATAGGTTTATTTAGAGTAAATCTAAACTTAGGGTTAATTAAAACACAAAATATTCAAAGAAAAAATCATTAATGAATCTACTTTAGAAATTACTTAAGGTAGGGATAAAAGAGAAGTTCTCTTCTCTTTTCTTCTCTTTACAACACTTAGAAATTAAGTATAGATTCATTAAACTAAATCAACTCACCAAGTAAACTCAACAAACCAACTAAATCACTTAAAATGAAACCACCCTTCTAAGTTAAACCTCTCATAGTTAGAAAATTCTAACCTTCAAGCCTAGCTAAGACATGTCACATAAGCCTTAAATAACACACACATTAGGCTTAGTCAACATTCTAGTTCTATGTTAGGGTGATGCATGGTTTGATGCCATATTTTATTTTATGATGTAATGTTTTAGATTGATGTTAGTGTAGATGGTAGGTGATCTTAGCCTAATCATGTCTCTACAAGCGATTGTGCTTAAAGGGTAATAAAAAAATAATAAAATTGCTTTTGTTGTGCAATTTCTTACTTAAGCATAATCAAATTAGAACAGTGGACTTGGTTACCCATGTGTGGAATGCTAAGTCAAACTATTCATATACATGCTTGGGTTGTGTGGTATGTTTAGCTAATCTCTATTTTGCAGGTTTAGTTAGATTTAATTTTTCCATTTTCATGTAATTTTGCAATTAATATTTGGAATGAATGTTATGGGGGATTAGGATGAACATTGGTCATAAGATTAAGTCTTATGCACCATGTGAAGCCTTGGAGCAAACTACTTCCCAACCAACTAAAAGAAGGAAAGAAAAGAAAAAAGAAAAGAAAAGAAAGAAGGAAAGAAAAGAAAGAAAGAAAGAAATGAAGAGAGAATGATGAAGAATGAAGACCCCCATTACATGAATTCCTTCCAAGTAATAACTTTTCATTTGTAATCCAAGTTGTATAAGGGTAGATCTCCGCTACCCATTTCTTTTCGGCTTTGTGCGGTTGAGCCTGACCACACATGGCCTCTTATTCTTTTGCACTAGCTTTATAAAATTGTTTGATGTTTTTTTTTGTAATTAAGATGGCATGATTTTCCCTTGTTTCTTCATTGATTGATGAATGGTCTGGATGCGATTAGGCTCATAGGAAAAAAAATATTTCTATCCAACTAATCAACTCAAAAATCAAAATTAAATAACTCATAACCTCACCTAAAGCCTAAGACATAAATCAAGAAAAATAAAAGAATTAGCAACCCCTTAGCTAGATGTTGTATGGTTCACATCATGCATAAAATCATCTTGCTTCACTCTTGCTAATGGAGGGCTTCTACCTTTGCTAGAGAATATGGCTTGATCTTTGAGAGCCATAGTGGAAACACATCTCCTTCTTATTGATTTTGACCCATAACCAATTTCTCATGCATTAGGCATATGAATCCCATAGCCTGCGTCAAATAAAAATGTCCAAAAATAATAATAAAAGTTAACAAAACTTGCATTAGATTAAGTCATTACTCATGCCCTTCTTGATTTAATCTCTTAAAGAGTGTGTTTAAGGACTTAGTCTTCTTTCTAAATAAACAACAACTTAGCTATCTTGGAAGTGCAAAAGACTTGCTTACATGTATTTAAAATCTTAGGAGAGTTAGTTGATGGCCACCTCAAGTTGTAAGTCCAACAATGTAATTTTCCTCTCTTGTGGAGGTAAAACATATGCCCACTTTCTCCTTTAGATTTAGGGCCTTGGCCCTCACCTAGATTTAGGATCTGAGGTTGCTTCTTCCCTTTGTAAATCCTCGCCTCTTAGAAATTTCTACAATCTTATGTTGTGGAATTGTAAGCCCTAAATTTCTAATAAAAATTCAACTCAAATACATAATTCACCTCAATTAAATGTAACCATAGATTAATTTGGGATGCTTTAGTATTCCCCTTCTTATCTCCCTTTGGTTCTGAAAATAACTCCCTCCTTTTGATCAATCCCACTTGATTTTCTAAAAAAATAAATCAATTGATTGATAGTCCTATCATGAACATCCTCATTCAATATACCCAAATTTGTTGAAAAAAGATTTCATTTTCATAAAGTTGAAACTCTATTTCAATATATCTTACATATGTTGAAGTTAGAGTTTCTCCCCTTTTCAAAAATTATAAATTTGAAGATAACCCTCTTCATTAAATATACCCAAACTTGTTGAATGGAGGCTTTATCTTCCAACAAAATCACACCATTTGAAACTCCACTCAACATATTCTATATGTGTTAAGTGAGATTTTCCATCTTGTCAAAAAAAAAAGGAATAAATCATGCACAAAAGACTTCATCTTTGAAACATAAACAAAATTGGCTTCCATTTCACATACCCAAATTTATTAATTGGAAATCTACTTTGCAAAAATCATAAAAAGAAAAATACATTGATATTCCATTTGATATACCCAAATTTGTCAAATGAGAGTTTCATTTTCAAAAGAAAATTTAAAATAAATTGAATTCCATTTAACATGCCAAGCTTATTAAATAGAAATCCCTCCTTTCAAAAATAACACAAAAATAAAATAAAATACACATTGGGACTTTATTTAGCATACTCAAATTTGCTAAGTAAAAGTCCTCCTTTCAAAAATCAAAACAAAATAAAACACATTTGGATTCTTTATTTAGCATACCCAAATTTGCTAAGTAAAGATCCTCTTTTCAAAATCACAAAAATCAAGCACATTTGGATTCTTTATTTAGCATACCTAAATTTGCTAAGTAAAGATCCACTTATCAAAAAAAAGAAAAAATTTCAAAAAAAAAAAATAAAACACATGGACTTTATTTAGCATACCCAAATTTGCTAAGTAAAGATCCACTTTCAAAAATCAAAACAAAAATAAAACACATTTGGACTTCATTTTGCATACCCAAATTTGCTAAGTAAAGATCCTCTTTTCAAAATCAAAACAAAAAATCAAACACACATGGACTTTATTTAGCATGCACAAATTTGCTAAGTAAAAGTCCTCCTTTCAAAATCAAGACAAAACAAACACATTTGGGACTTCACATAGCATACTCAAATTTGCTAAGATCCTCTTTTGAAAATCAAAAACACCAAAATCAAACACATTTGGGATTTATTTAGCATACCCAAATTTGCTAAGTAGAGATCCCATTTTAAAATCAAAATTAAATTTAGATTTGGACTTTATCTAGCACACACAAATTTGCTAAGTAAAGATTCCATTTCCAAATCCACACATGATTCACATCATGAGCAAACAAGCAAAAGAAGAAGATTGTTTTCAAACATCTCATTTAACATACCCAAATTTGCAAAGTGAGTAAATTCCAAAATCAAATAAAAAATAAAATCAATTGATCCTCTATTTAACATACTCAAATTTGTTAAAAAAGGATCCTCAAACATAAAAATCAAATTCAAATATGAACAAATGGAAGCATCAAAAATCTCTTCAAAATATTTGAACCTATTTTGAAATTACACAAATTTGTTGAAAGAGGATTCTAAACTCAAACATTTCTACTCCAATTCATTCGAAATCTCTCTCCTACATTCAAAGAGCCCCACTTAACATATTTAAATTATTGAGTGTGGGTTCAAATTTTAAATAAAAAATTTAAAAGTTAACAAAATACTAAAGCAGAAATCTGATCTGAGTTTGTTTTCAACAATTGTAGAATTTCAACTCAGTTTCAGTCAGTTTATACTCAGTTCAGTTCAGTGCCATGGACTCTCAGAAGTATGTCTTCACTTTTCCTTTTGGGATGGATTTGGCCTAGGATCGGGCCAACCTCCCATAGACTAACTTTTCCCATCTGGTGCACTTTGGCTGAGGTTTCGAAGGGTCCAGGATCACTTGTGAGGGGGCAACCCTCACCACTATTAACAGGGAAGTAGTGGCTGAGCAAAAGCCAACCATCTGCATCAAGATGTTCTCTGATTTAGATTTCCCTCACTAAAGAAGAAGGTTGTGGAGGTTCCTACTGCAGTTGTAGTGCCAGTGTTAGTACGCTTAGTTGTTCCCATTACTACCCCCTGCAAAGAGTGCTGCTTCCCACTGGTTATCCTATCTTTAGGGGTAGTCTCCCCCACCTTTGAGATAGGGTCTAATTCTCGTCCTACTCCTCCCACCAGGACCCAGAGCCTCAATCAATTCTGTAAGATCAAGTGGCATCATGAGCACATAGCCAAGGAGTTGGAGGCTCCCCTCTAGTAGAGAGTGCCAGTAGTTTCCCGATTACAGAATAAGTTCCATCCTCTCTGGATCGATGGAGAGAAGATGTTAGAGGTTTACAATGTCACCTCCACCGGGTGATGAGGCTCCACCGAGAGGGGAGGTGTATGCTGCCTCAGATAGTCTACATCGAGTTGATGTGGCTTACAGATGGTCAGAATTTGGGGCCCAATTTGATTTACGGTCAGTCATTCATTGCTGCATGGGTGAGCACCTTCCACAAGAGACGGCTAGAGAGGCCCATGTATCAGCACATATTACTAGGAGAGGCGTAGGTACGCTAGGCCACACCTCCGCCTTATGGGTTATCTCGACCACACCACTGCACATTATATCGATAACATTCTTCTTTGGTACTACCCACCATGGGAGGAGCCTCGAGAGAGAGTCGCCTCCACCACCTACTCCACGTCCATCATTTCCACAAGTTCCATCTTCCATGGTTCCATCAAAGGCCATGAAGGTATGGGAAAAAAAGCTCCACGGTGATCCACGCCAAGAGATCCCATTTCATCCACACCACCGACTGAGGTAAGGCCGAGCTCTCCTACTCGACCTCCTACTCTAATTATGGTGAAGAGGGAATGGTGACCTTGAAGCATTATTTTTAAGCCATCACCACCACCACCGCAATAGATCATGGAGATAGTAGCAACAGAGAGACAAGGAGACAATACCATTGTCCCTATGACTATAGATCCTCCCAGGAGTACCACTCCACCCAAATCTAGTGAAAGTCAGGAGCTTGTATCCTCCAGTGAGCATAGTCCTCACAAGACTAGCTCTCCAGCATCAGGGGAGGTTAGATGTATTTATGTTCATGACAATGATCCCACCATCGTTCAGCCATAATCATTTGTACCTGCCCAACTAGACCACTCCCTAAATGATATTATAGCACAATATATTATGGAGAAGGAGGAAATCCTATGGTTTGCTTGGTCTGACCTAGAAGAAGAAAAGGTTAGCTTTGATCCCAATGAAGATGATATGTTAGAGGACTCAGCAGAGGTGCATATGATTAATACTAGGGGTTCTCTCATTCGAGATCGAGAGTTTGGAAGGTGCTATGGTGATGATACATCCCAACAACTCAAATGGGATGAGGATTGATAAAATGGGAAAGACGCTTGAAGATTTTATAGCAGCAATTTTGGCACTTTAGAATCAAGCCCTAGCAACCCTTCCTACTATTGCAGAGACCAGTTAGCCCGAGTTATTGCATGTCTTGGATCACACCAAGACTTTACTTCCAGTAGAGCAACGTAGCACCGGCTTGTATAGGAAGGTAGTGGATAATACCTCCATACAAGAAAAAGATATTAAACTCATGGTTGAGCAGCAAGTGTGAGAAGCATTGTCAAAAGATTGAGGTGGTTCACTTATTCCAAACGGTAGACCCTACCTAGAGGAATTTGATGTTATCCAAAATCCTTTGGGTTTTGTGCCTCCTTCTTTCAAGAGCTTTGATGGCTGTGAAAACCCATGCCAATACATAGTGCATTTTAGTTATGTTGCAACAGTGTGCGATGCTTCTTTTAAGTTTAGTGGGCATAGCCTTTGATTGATTGAACTCCCAACCCAAGAAGACTTTTGTTGAGTTGGAGAAACTCTTCATTAAGAGGTTTTCTATAGCTCAGCAAAGAGTAACTGTGGACTATCTCGTTGTAGCACAACAACACCCCGGTGAGTCCCTTATTGACTATATTCTCAGATGACATAATTTGAGTATAAATTTCAAACCGCAACTATCTGAACAGCATGCCATTGAAATTCTACTAAAGAATATTCATTGCCCGATCGCCTTCATGCTCAAAGGTTTTACCATCAAGACAATTGAGAAGCTAATCAACAAGGTGGCTAGTCTACAAGAAGTGGCCAAACAGTTGCCTTTTCAAGACCAACCATCAAATCCAAAGCCAGAAGTCATGAGAAGAAGCCAGGCAACATTGATAAGGAAGCAACCCACCGTGAGTAGATGAGAGACCTCTGAGCTCCATAGCCATCACTTCCACCTCTACCACCACCCATCCATAGCCACAAGACGGCCTTCACGCCTCCTCCTCATAATAATATACACATGCCCGCCCTTAGGTAGCTACCATCCACTTACTCTTTTGGATAAACTAAACAAAACTTATTCATTTAAGAGGGAGGTAGTTAGAAAAATCTTTAAGAACCTCTTAAAGAAACCTAATTTTTAGCTACCTGAGCCTAAAGAAGTGGGCAGGAGTAATGATCCTAACTTTTCCCTACCACCGCATGCTAGGCCATGTTTTGGAGGATTGCTTCACATTTAAGGACTGGCTTGAGCATAGCTACAAGACCGGTGCCATAGTTATCCCAAAGGAATATCTAGTGGAACAACCATCCAATTCTGTCAGGGTAATCCTTGGGGATACTTGTAATCCTCTCAAAACTAAAGAAGGTTGTGATATCTTTTTATCCCGAACCTCTAAAAAGATTATTTCAAAAATCAAGAAACTTTGGTGCCCGAGGCTCAACCTCCAACATCAAGGAAGGTTTGCAAGTTTTCAAAAAAAACTTGGGGAAAATGGGAGCTCAGCAGTAGCAGAAGCCCATACCTGCTTGGGATAGCTAAGTAGCGCAACCAATGATCGAGCCTAACCTCCATTCCACTGTTGCAACTACTACTTTAGCCGACACTTCTACTTCAGCTAGCTCTTCTTCTAGTAGACATCTTGTATCTACAAATGAGGGCATCAAATCCTCACCCCACTTACTTTACTAGATTTCTACTATGTACCTCCTTTTAAATCCAAGAAATTGAGGAATAAAGCTAGTTTGAATTACATTTGTGTCACTTATGATGGGTTGTCTGATTCTACTCCTTTAGAAAACTCTTCAAGCCTAAATAATAATTATAATAACTCTGATATTTCTTTTTTTGATTCAAAGATAGACCTTCCATTTTTGAATACTATGGGTTCACCTCTTGAGATAGACTTGGAATCATTTGATTTTGAGGGTCATATAGGAGAAGCTGTAGGTGAGCTTGACAAGCAGGTAGAATTTTCCACTAAACTGTCATAAGAGATCACAGAAGTTAACCTCCACAGTGGCAAAGTTCTACCTCCTAGGATTAAACCACAAGATAAGGGAAAATAAGTCATTGGTACCAACAAGAAGCCCCTCCACAGGATGCTAAACCCATGGATATGCTTGTGGAGGATCAGCCCAAAGTTGATTAGAATATTCTTACTCACATAATAAAGTTGTCAGCTAAGCTAAGCATATATGATGCCCTTATCTTATCCAAAGAGGTGAGAGAATCATTAATTAAGGCTCTTCTTGATCAAGAAATATGCTTAGTTCAACTGACCGCTATTGGAGAGGAGACATATTATGCAAGAGAAGCCCAGGGAGTCACATTTACAGATGAAGACCTTCTTCTAGGGGACATGGAGTACAACCGTCCCCTCTACATCACAGTGGATATGGACATTCGACTCCGTGATTTTGGTTGATTCGATGTGAACATTATAAAAGACCTTACCTATTAAAGATTGACATCTCACAGATTGGAGATGATGTTGAGAGGATTTAATGAACAGGGTGAGAGGGTTTTTGGCTCCATAGTGTTACCTTTGGAAATAGGTGATTGGAAGACCAAAGCCAAGTTCTATATAATTGATTGAAATACATCATTCATTGCTTTGCTCAGTAGCCCTTGGATACATCAGAATAAGATGATTCCATTCTCTCTTTATCAGTGCATCAAGTTTTGAAAAGATGGGATTGAATACTGCATCAAAGGAGATGAAAAGTCATTTTCAGTTAGAGAGGTTGAGATATATGAAGATGTGACCTACTATCTTCCTCAAAATTAAAATGTCTATTCTCGAGAACTTGGCCAAAATTTAAATACAAAATAAAAAGAAGAAATAGAAAAGTAAAAATAAAAATAAAAGAAAATGGAAAATACAAGTGTGCGAGAAAAGTCCATCGAGGAAAAGGTAGAGTCGCATGTTACATTTCACCCATAGTTCATTCCACCATATGAATACAGGGTAGGATGACTCGACTTCTACCAAGTAGAGGCAAATGAAGATGCAGAGGCAATTCGAGAGGAGGAAGACCCCCTGGTCAACAGCCAGCCAACAGGGGCTATATTATAGTCCATAGGAGTACTCCTATTATTCACATAGACTTGGAATCCAGCTCGGAGGATGAGTCTCATGTGATTAGCATACCAGACAACCCCTCTCAGTGGGTTTCATTGGAGGTGACACTCAAGCCAGACAGTGATGAAGACTAGGCCTCCAAGCAAAGCACAAATTTATTCAAATCACAATTGTGTAAAACTATTAGGTAGTAGTCGGAACTTTAGCTCTAACCTCACTTTCCTCTCAAAAAGTTGAAAGTTTAGTAGTTAAGGAAGCCCCTAGGTCTACCATGGATGTCAAGCTAAAGAGATTCCTATTGGGATCATCATTCTCAAGTCCAAAAGCTGATGTAGAACTTGAGGATAATTCATATAAAGATTTAATGGAATTACCTTTTGAGTGGTACTCACCTTGTGTTCTTAATCTTGCAAGGAAAGGTTTGATTCCTTATACATGGTCCAAGAACAGGTCAGAGTATTTTGAGAAGACAACAAAGGCAGGGATGCACAATCATGAACAGGATTAAGATTCGATACAGGGTCCAGTCAATGATGATGATTACTACTTAGTTGTCACCAATCATCTAGAGTCTGATAGGTTATTGTGAAACCACACTAACTCTTATGAGGAGGTGTATTTAGAAACTTCAGATGATCCAGATGATCTTTAAATCAAAGTTGCATCTTAAAATTTGAAGAAGAAATCCATTCAACTATCGAGAAGCTCAAAGAAATCAACCTCAGGATAGAAGAAGATCTATGCCCTACATACATTAGTTCTCTACTGAATGAAGAAGAAACCAATGACTTAGTTAGGCTATTGAGTTTAAGGTGGACTATTTTGCATGGAGCTATGAAGTGATGCCCGATTATCTCTAACATATCCATAAACTAGCAATAGACCCTAAATGTTTCCTATCAAGCATGCTCCTAGATGCATGATTAAAAGAACAAAGTCATTTCTAAAGTTAAGAAACTGATCAATGCTGGTTTCATCAGGGAAGAAAAAAACCCTACATGGTTAGCCAATGTCATACCAGTTAAGAAAAAGAATGGCCAAATTTGCATATGTGTTAATTTGAGGGACTTAAATAAGGCATGTCCTAAGGATGAATTTCCAGTTCCTATACCAGAATTAATGGTAGACATTACCTCATCTCATGTAGTATTCTCCTTTATGGATGGGTCATCTAGCTACAACCAAATCAAGATGGCCCCTAAGGATAAAAGAAATACTACTTTTTGAACCCCAATCAAATCTATCGTTATAAGGTCATGCCTTTTGGCCTTAAAAAATGTTGGTGCCACATACCACGGGCCATGACTCCTGCATCTTCAATGAACCCATATTTATCATGAAGTTGAATGCTATGTTGATGATCTAGTAGTCAAAAGCAGAGAAAAGGAAGACCATCTCTTTGACTTGAGAATAATTTTCAAATGGTTAAGATAATTTAATCTCAAAATGAATCCCTTGAAGTGAGTAGCTTCGTGGGAAGTTCCTTGGGTTTGTCCCACACTAGGAATAGAGAGATCAAAGTTATCTTAGAAATGCCACTCCCTAAAAGTAACCCTAACTAGATCGTTCCAAGGATGGTTGGCGATCTAAGACGATTTATCTCCAATCTATCAGGGAGATGCAAGATATTTTCAGCACTTATCAAAAAAGGATGTCAAGTTCAAGTGGGATGATAAGTGTCAACATGCTATTGAAGACATCAAATAATATTTGGTGAAGCTACCAGTTCTAGTAGCCCCTACCCTGGCAATGCTGCTCATCCTTTACATTACTGCATTGGATGACTCCCTCAATGCTTTGTTGGCCCAAGCTAATGATGAAAGGAAAGAGAATGCTCTCTACTACCTCAGCCATCATCTAATCCCTGCTGAAGCAAACTATCCACCTATTGAGAAACATTGCCTAGCTTCAATCGTCACATCTCAAAAGCTACGACACCATATACTTTCTCATAAGGTGGACTTGATTTCAAGAATCAATCCACTGCAGTATCCCATGACACGACCAACATTATCTGGATGGTTGGCATGTTGGTCCATGATTCTCTCACAGTTTGATATCACATTCGTACCCCTTCATGCGGTGAAAGGATAAGCACTAGTGAATTTCTTAGCAGCACACCAACTTCCTGCTGATTTCTCGCTTAGTGATGATCTCCCTGATGAACAAATCATGAACTTAGTGGAGGTTGATAATTGCCACTGGAAGCTGTATTTTGATGGTGCGTCTTCCTTTTAAAAAGGAGAAGAACCATGATCTACTCTTCCAAGAAAGGCAGAGGTAAGAATTATTTTCTTAACTCCAAATCATGATGTGATGAGATTCTCATGCTATCTCTCCAATCCATGCACCAACAATGAAGCCAAGTATGAGGCTTTGATTGTCGATCTAGAGTTAGCCATTATAGTGTGTGTCAATAGCATCAACATCTATGGGGATTCTCAGTTGGTTGTCAACCGGTTTGTTGTCGTCCTATAAAGTTCTAAAGCCTAATCTTTCTCATAATCACAAGTACACCATGAAGCTATCGGCCCAGATCCTTGAGGTCACCATCTTCAAGGTTCCCCATGGAGAGAATGCAGTAGCAGATGCTTTGGCCAAACTCCCAAAAGAATTGGCATGTTTGGAAGATGAGTCCATTCCAATAAGGGTTCAAAATAGATAAGTCCTATCTCTTATTGATGTTGAACTCATCGAGAGACTTTCTCTTGAAGGGGAGGTTACCGTTGCCTGAAAAGGATGAGGAGCTAGATTGGAGGCAACCATTCATGGATTACTTAACTAAAGGTAAACTACCTCAAGAGAAGTCGCAAACTGATAGGGTCAACCTCAAAATTTAAAACTTAAAATCGAAAACAAATCTAATCCTCCTCCCTAGTGGAGTCAAATTAAACAAATAAAAAAAACAAAATCAACCAACCTCCCTCAGTGAAATTAATCAAATAAACAAATCAATCTGCTTCTCCTCTGTGAGATGCAAATCTTCCTGATTCCCCTAGTGGAACCAATTCAATCCAATTTGAACTTGCTCCCCTGGTGGAGGGTTCATATTTTATATCCCCAGCAGATCCAAAATTATAAACCCTCGAGGAATTTTACAACCTCTCATCCCTAATGGATGACTTGAACTTGCTCCCCTAGTAGAGACTTCACATTTCCATCCCCAGTGAGGCACCAAATCATAAACAAACCAACAAATCAAATCAAATTTCTCCCCAGCGAGACTCAAATTAAATCAAACCTCTTATCCCCAGTGGATGACTTCAACCTTTTCCCCTAATGGAAGGTTCATAGACTCAATCCCTAGTGGATTTCTCCTTCACTCTCTTATGACTTTGACATAAGTAGAATTGCATTGCACTAAGCTCTTGATTCCATCTACACTTTAAGTTTGGAGTAGATCATTTCAATTTGTGCTTGCAATCACTCGAGCATTGTTGATCTTCTGGCCACACCAATGCGTGGTATGCCTTGTTAGTCACACCACACCTATTGGGCACCATTTGTTGACCTCACTTTTGGAGTGAGCTCTCAACTTCTCCATCCTAGACTTCTAGCACTAAGAGTTCTAAAGTCTTAAGACACTTCTAGGATTAGGTGAACATTTAAGCTAACCATAGAGACTTAGAACAATTAGCCATAAGAATAGGTTATGCCTTAGGGGTATTAGGAAAACTTGCCTACCCTATAACTTGAACCAAATCCTTGCTTCCTTCTTTCAAATCAATTCCAAATTCAAGCCAATTTCAAATTCAAATCAATTCAAAATGCAAATCAATCCTAAATTCAAATCAATTCCAAATTCAAATCAATTTCAAATTCAAACCAATTTCAAACTCAAATCAAATCTATATCTTCAATCAATTCCAATTCAATTGATTTTCTCAAATTCAAATCAATTCCAAAATCTAAATCATGAATTAATTCAAAATGATTGAAATCCATGATCAATTCTAAATCCAAATCTTTTCTAAGCCTTTTGATTTGACCTTATGGACTTTGCCTAACTTTCAAATCCAAATCAATCCCAACTCAAAAGATTTTTTTTCATTTATAATCTAATTTATATTCACAAATATAAATGAAATATAAATCCAAATAACCAAAATCAATTCAAAACTAAACCTAAATTCTAACCAATAATACAATATATACTCTTTCAAGCCAAAATCTTAAACTCCTCCAAACAGAACCAAATCAATTCCAACTTAAATCAATTTCTCATAACTCATTTATATTCTCATTTATATTCACAAATATAAATGAAATATAAATTCAAATAACCAAAACCAATTCAAAACCCATATCCAAATCAAACCAAAATCTAACTTATACCCTTTCAAGATAAATTCTTGAACTTAGCCAAATCAAACTCAAACCAATCCAAACCCTTGGATTTACTTTATGATTCAATCATGAATTTAAATATAAACACAAACTTCAATCACCAAACCAAAATCAAACCAACCCAGGTCAAACCCAAGTCAAACCCAAGTTCACTCTTTTGACTTGAGATTATCAAATGAATCAGAACCCATTTGCTCCAAATCACTTGCAATTGAATTTATATTTCCATCATAGGTCCATATGTGAGTTCAACCAAACTTGAATCAAGCCTTGATCAAATCAATTGACCCACTTAGGCTCACTTAACCCAAAGTGACCTAAAGCACCTTTTTGAGCCAAATTCCAATCCAACCTAAATTGGATTGAACTAAGCCCATCCAAATCTCACATTGTGAACAACAATCATCATAGGATGATCAATTACTCAAATTGGGTCAAACCAAGTTAAACCTAGTTGTTAACCAAGTCAACACTAACCAAAATGAAACTCAAACTAGCCAATATCTGCCATAAGCCAAATTGATTGAAACCATTGATCTAAACTAATTCATAACCAATGATTGAACATGATCAAGCCATCAATTGAGCCAAACCTAGCATAATTGGTCACTTGACCCAAGTTGACCCAACTTGACCCAACTTGACCTAAAAAGTCAAAATAGGTCAAATCTTGATCTAAGCCAAATTGATTGCAACCAATGGGTCAAATTAATTCTAAAATGATTGTTGAACTTGACGAAAGCCTCAATTGGCCAACTAGACTCAACCTAGCCCAATTAACCATGAACCCCAAAGACTAAATCAAACCAAAATCAAACCAAAGCTTACAATACATTTCAAATAATCAACTAAACCAAAAACCCATGACCTAACGTAATTAGATCAAATAGGTCAAATTGGTCAACTTGACCCATTTGACCTAAGTGAACTCAAATAAACCAAAACCAAATATAAATCAAATTGAACCAAACCAATGATACCAAAACACTTCAAATGGTCATATGAACTTGACCTAGCCATTAGTTTTTGAATTTGACCAATTGGTCAACTTTACCTAAGTTCACCCATTTTGATCTAAATGAGTCAACTTGAGCCAAATCATATCAAATCAACTCCAAATTCATTCAAAATTGGCACAACTAATTTTTCAATCATTTCAAATCTGGCTAAATCAAAATCAAAGCCAAATGACCATTTTACCCCTAGGTAAAAGGGTAACCTATCGACAAATCCTCTTAGAATTTGGTCAATTCCTTCTCATGGCCACATGGCATACTCTTAGTGGTCTATTTGGACACCAAGGAAAGGGGTGCACATGACCCAATGGGTTTGGGCCAGCCAAACCCAACCCAAGGCCAAAAACTGACTCATCCAATGAATTTTCTCCACTTGGAATCCCTCCTACACTCATTTAACACATGCGCACCTCTATCATTCCACTCTACCAAAGTCAAAGCACATGGAGCTCCTAACAACCAAAACAACCCATTCTATCAGGGAAATTGATCAAAAATGGAAGAACAAACTTTGACCATCCGATCCAAGTAGGGGGAGATATACTCCCCCTCATTTCCACTCAAACAAACTCTCTTGCATTTGATTGAGCTTAGAGGATCGAAAGCAAGCATTCAAAAAGTTTCTAAAGCATTTTGAAGCTCTCAAAAATTTACCACTCTCGATTTTCTCCATAGCCGAAATAGGGGAGGTGGGAGAAATTTCCACTTCACTCAATCCTCAACCAAACCTTAATTCACTTGGCAAGCACCATCAAAGAGGAAAGATGAGCTCACCCAAAGCTTTTCCCAAGCATCCAAGCCATGGGAAGGGGGACCTAGACCAAAGCTGCAAGCCATTGGAGGGAGCTTTGGTCAATTGGGAGATATACTTAAATTTGAAGCTCGAAACCCTCAACAGAGCTTCATCTCCACTAGACAAAGCTACCTCCTCTGTTAAAAGTGCTGGTGATAGCCTCCAGTGAGGTATGACTCAAAATCGAGCCTCCATTGAAAACTACTTGGTCTTTTGTGAAGGGAATTATAATCCCAATAGAATTCCACCGTTGGATGTTCTTCCCTATGCTTCTTGATGGTGTGAGTTTAATATCAGCCTAATCTAAGCTCAAGTGAGCTCGGATCAAGCCATGGAGGACGGACGGCCTCTAGCCCTCGCAGACAAAGGCAGGGATGAATCATGGGCCATCCATCCTATGTGTTTTGGATGGACGACCTTGATTAAAATATGTTAGATCCATTGATTTAATCCTTTATAATCGCAAGTTTAATTCTGACCGTCCAATCCTTGATCGGACAGCCCAGGGGAAAGCATGTCGTGCTGCTTGCTGACGCGACGCGTGATGTGACAACTTAAATAACCAATCCCATTGCATCACGAGGAAAGCGCACGCTACATCAGCAGCCCACATGGCACCGATAGGATTAGTTATATAATTAGATTATTTAAATACCTATTAATCATAGAAACTTCATAAATTCATAACTAGATGTAGAAAAATCCAAAAAATGTAAACTCAAGTTCACTTTAAGGATAACTCAAAGGGGAATAATATAAAATTAAGTTTAATTGATTTTGAACAATAACCTTCCCTCAATTTTGGTTTTATTGGGGATGTTATTATGTTATTACTTCTTAATTACTTTAGTAATTAATTTCAAATCCTAGGGTTAATTAGTGGGATGACCTCGCCTCCTATGATTTTCTTGGAATTTATTATTGAATTAATTTAGGTAATTGCTTATTTCATCTCTAATCACTCTCTTAATTAATTAAATGATTAATTAACTTATTAAATGGTGATAAATTCATTAATTAAGCTTATTAATCACCTTGGAGCAGTGGTTAGACTTCAAAAATGAGATTAGGATTCCTTTTCAAAATCTTTTCCCCTAAGTCAATTTCATTTGAATAATGACTTAATTAATTTACAAATTGATTAATGATTTAATCACTTCATTAAATACCATTATTAACTAACTCAAACTAAAATTAATCCAAAAACTTAATCATCTAAATCTTGGGTAGGTCCTTAGGTATTCAAAAGCTTAAGGTAAGTTTAAATTATAATCCAACCACATGTGTGGGAGGGTTATGAAAGTACTTAATTAAACCCTTTGGCTTAATTAATTAA